>VYZP01070394.1:0-42433 GCA_013400635.1 Hypocryptadius cinnamomeus
CTGATGGCACTTTATTTGTGAAGGAAAAGGCATATGTTTGCCTTGTGGTATGTGGATCAAAATCCAGTAAAAAGTGAACTGACTACATCAGTAATAGGCATGTTATTTACCCCTTCCCCACAACCACCCGCCTAAAATAAAACACAGGAAAATGCTGAATGCTATGTGGAGATAACATACAATTTATTGATTCTCTCCGTATGCTTTATGGCTATAATGGACTTTATGAAAACCCTAAGCCTGTCCATTTTATCTTTGTAAATAATTGACTGAGAACACTGTTATAAATAGGGTAAGTGGAATGAGATACATGCAAGGAGAAGACTGTACAAGTAATTATATGTATATGGTACATTTCAGCGTGTTTTGGTAAAGTTCAAATAGATTACTTCATAGTGTCTGAAAATTAGAGATCTAATTTTTTTGGCTCAGGTCTGTTGTCACAACTACCCTTAGCTCTACTGTAATTTGCATTTCAAGTGTACTGGAATCTCTGAGCACCGCCTCTGCATGTTGTATGATTACTGTTAATACTTGATTTCACAGTTATTTACAGCCTTGATGTATTGCTTGACTGTTGCTAATATCTCATTTACTATTCTGACCACTCTGAACAGCCCTTCTACATGATACTTCCTGGAGTGTTTAGTCTTTTATCCCTTGTCTGTAGCTTCTGATTTCTCTCTGGCTGTAAAACAGTCTCATATCTTTGCAACAGAAAGTATTTTTACTTTTGTGTTGCAGAGCTCAACACAGATGACAGGGAGGATAGCAACACTACTTCATAGTCAGAATATGGGGACCTTTAGCGTCCTAAGGAGTTGACTTGGAGAATCCCAGGTTCATACATCTCCTGGTTCCAACTAGGTGCAAGGCCACGTATATTCTGCTTGAGTTCAGGTTGCCCCTGAAAGAAGAACTCTATCCTCTTCCTAGTGGCATTCATTTCCCCTTGGCTTTTTGTGCTGGCACTTAGTTTATATGACTGTTAAATGAGACAGATGAAGGATTGATCCTGCTGCAAACTAATCTTGTATTTCTTCTGGTTTGCTATTTGGGACAGTCCCCTAATCTGCTTTAGGATGCAGCTGTGAGAGANAGCTGTGAGAGACAAGTGTCAGCACAAACAAGGTGGAGGAACGAATGACCCAGCCCAGGAGGGAAAACAGAAAGGACAACCACTTCAGGCAGACGCCCTTATTTATGCTACAGGTTTTGGTCTGCACTTTCACTGGGAATTGGCAAATGGGAATTGCTACTTTGCATGGGAGCAGGAGTCTGCCAGAAAAATGATTGTCAACATCACTCATCCTTAAATGGCAGCAGGTTCTGTCCCCCCATTCAGTTCCTATTTACAAACTCTGTCTTTAATACAGGAGATGTATGTGAAGTCTGGCACTCCAGGCTTTGTAAGCTGTTCATCCCTGCTGCAAGTAACCAGTGGTACAGGTTACATAAAGTACTCTGCACAATTTAAATTGGCATAAGTAAATGCCTTATAGAAGACAAGCATAATTATCCAAACCCTTGGGTAGAAGCGCCCATAACATTTGCCAAACAAAAATGCAGATAATTGGAATAACTGGCTTAGCACATTCTGAAATTGGCCTTTGGGATCTCAGAATCTCTGATTTGGTCTTCCTAGTTTGGTGAGTTGGATTTCTACTTGGGAGACTCTTTCAACAGAGCTTAGGTTTTAAACCAGATATACATTGAAACTTCCTCAGGATCTGCCATGGGAGTTATATTCCTAGATAAATCAGAATACCATCTGTACTACCAAATGCAATGTGATAGTTAAGAGAGGTCTTTTAAGTAGCCAAAGGCAGCTAACAAAAATAGGTAACACCTCCCTCCAGGCTACTTTACTTTTTCCTAGACTGTCACAGGCCTTCGAAGGGTGTATTTCAGATTGTGACTTAAAGTTACCCAAACCTAACTTACCTGAAACCCTAGGCAGGCAGGCAGGAAACAGACAATGTCACATCATGGACCATAGATGATGTCTGAACTGAATAATAAATTCTGATAGAGATTTATTTTCCATTTGTCTATTGAGTAAAATAGTATTGGCAAGACAGAATCCGAACTACAGAGGGCTGCTGCTGGTGAAACAAAAGAAATGTGTGGCAAATTAAGTTTATGTTGTTAAATCGTGCTGATGATTTTGGCAAAGCTGATCATGGCCCTGCAGAGCCTCCTCACTGGGCACTGATTGCTTCTGTTCTGACAAAGTTCACTTCCTTCTGTGACACTTACCTTGGTTATCAAGTAAAAACTCAGCCACAGTTCCAGGTAAATACACATTAGGAGCTGAAGTGAGAAAGATTTCCAGAAATATGGTAATTAACTAAAAACTGGATACTTTTAATTTTAGAATGTTTATGTGAATCTATACATATTAGTGGACAGAAATGCATGTCTAAATACTCTGAAGTTTGCCCTGGAGTGATGTGGTAATTACCTGGTTATGAGTTGTGCGTATCAATTTCTGCAGGTGATTTATCTGGTTTATCTGGCTTTTAAAAACATTCTATTTTCCTTCTTTATTTTTTTTTAATGCTCCTATTTTCACAACAGAGCACAGATAGCGTTCCTATAATTATGAGTGCAGGCAAGAGTTGACAAAGAGAAGCAAGAGCTGAAGGTGAGGTAGCTTCTCAGTTAATCTGTGAGGAGAGATAACTGGCAATGAGACGAAGAAGTGCGGAGATGTGGCCAGAGAGGCAAGCAGAAAGGATACTTTTATCAGCATTGTTTTAAAGCAGCTATTACAGTAAGTACTAAAAGAAGAAAAGAAGCAATTACAGTAGTGAAGCGTAACTGAATTTTGAAATGCCTTTTAATAATGTGCAGGACAGGAACTACATCTTTACCTGAGCAATTGGGGCGTGTTCTGGATGTGTCTAGCTTACCTGCTTTCAACAGAAACACAAAGACAGAAAAAAATTTTAGCTGAATTTGTAATTGAGAGCATGTGCTTATGAATTTGTAAAAAAGACCTATCATCAGAACTTTCAATGTTATAAATGTTTTTGATACATTTAGAGTGGGGCCTGGGCTGAGCACATATCCCTTCTATTGTCAATGTGTTTGAGTGCTTGTTTTGCCTGAAAAGTAATCAAAGATACAGATTATATGAGCCTTTAATATTCTTTGTTATTTTCCTCTGAAAGATACAGCTGGTTTGTTTTGCAATTGCTTTTGTAGAAGAAATGCTGCATTGTAATCAATTTGCTGTGTGCAGTTTAAAATGTCAGGGACATTTCTGTTATTTAACCTGCAGACTCCTGCAGTATGGGATGAGGCAGAGTTTTTGAAGTAAGGCTATTTAAAGGACTAACTTCTAAGAGATTTCAGGTTCAGCATATCTAAGTATGGTATATGCTTTCTTATTGTTTGTTTCCTTTTTAATTTAAAGTTGAGGTGCATTTCAGGCAGCAGCTAAGATGCATTAATCGAGGTATATTTTTTTTTCACTACACTGCTACTTGTTTGGTCATTCTTTTAAATGTGATAAATACACCCACTGTTGACTCTGATCACTTTTGACATTGTTTGAAAATTCATGGGAAATGCTAAATATTTCTTTGTTATCAAAATGCATATTTGAGTTAGAATTAAATTAAAATATCATAATCAAAAATAGTTGAAGAAGCAAATTGCTCTATGCACTAATTTAAAGAAAAAACTTTTAAAATGGAACTCTGTGGAGCTTTTGTAGATACATAGGCCTCTCTTCACTGTTGGTTGAGTTTATTTAAAGAGCTTTTCTAGTCACCTTTGAACCTAAATGATTTCTCCAGATGTACAGAAGTGAACAATGTAAAAATCTTGCTGCTTCAGCAGAACAGGATCCAGCTGGCAGGGAACTGGATCTGCAAGTCATTGGTTACAGCTGTGTTTCGATTTATGTGATGGTTGAAAAAATAAATTACTGGATTAAATGGCTAGAAAGAGGACTCTTTGTTTAGCCCTTGTGTGGGGACTGAAAGTGTTTATGGTGCTGTTTTCTTCAGAGCCTTTGCAAAGTAAGCTGGACAAATAGACTTATTCAAAACTTGTCTGAAATGTTGTGCATTCAGCTTTATTTCTTTACAGAAGAAACTGTATGTTTTAGTATAATACTGTCAGCCAGCAACCATTCTTAAGGTCTCTTGGCCTTTGAAAGTGGCAGTAGCATTTTAGCAACGTCTTGTAGGCACTGCAGTTTATCACTGGAAGGCAGTTTCCTTTCGTTAAAGGTTTTCAAATGCACTTCTTGGCAGGAACGCAAATACATGTAGGGGCTCTGTCAAACTCATAACTTTTTAATGGGTTTAATATTTCAGCTTTGTATACCACTTACCTTTTGCTCTACATAATAGTGCTGATGTAATTGTAAATTGGGTGCACAATAATTTACAGAGCAGGCACAATGAAATCAGAAACTAATGCCAAGTGTTTGGATTATTGCATATCTTATTTTAATGTTCTAACTATGGTGATTATGTCTTATTATCTGATATCCTGATTCTGCAAAGATTTACATGCTTAATTTTCCTGACACTTCCACTTTGCTTGATAGGACTGAGTGGTGCATAGAGCCCATCACAGCTTTGTTACCTATTTTGATAAGAAATGTGTTGGATTTTTTAAATCTTTGTACGATTAGGGTCCTTTGAAATCTCACAAACTGCCTTTTCTACTGCAGATAGCTTGGGTTGAAGGAGTTGAGATTAACATCTTCCAGTGAAGTCCCTGCTCCATTGCAGTCACTGGGCATGTTACCACTGGCTTCTCTTAGGACACAATTTCACTTTTAAAAGTGTGTTTTAATGCTTTCACTTATCACCAATATCCCAAGACCCACAAGTGATTTTTCTTAAGCAGTGAAACTGTTGCTAGTAATGCTAGTGAAGTGATATGCTACCAAATGTGAACAAAATATTTGATATTAGATCAGCAGGAGTTTTGAAGGCTTCTTGCAGGAGCTATGGAGAGGAAAATAACAGCACAGAACTTTCAGTCATGGCAGACAGTGAACTTATAGTGAATTTTTTAAAGATTTAGCTGGCTTTCAGCATAATAGTTTGCAAAGCCAGGGGCTTTTCAGCACTTACATCTGTTTATTCAGCAATATTTCCTAGTAATTATTTTAGGCTGACCATTAGTTTCTTTTTACAGTCATAAAGCTGTAGCTGTAGCCAAGTATCAGTTACATCCTATTTATTAAAATATTTCTAAAACAGTCCATAAATGTGGAAAATTATGGTTGTGATTAGATCATAATTGTTTTTCTATCAAGATCCAATTACTTTTTTAAAAACAATTTGCACAAATTGTTTTCAAGAGATTGCCTTTTTAAAATCCTACAAAGCGCTGACCAAGAGCTAAATACCAGAACAGGAGTTCCAAGGCAAAAATGAAATCAAACAAGTTGGCCGAGTTCCATCATAAGCCACCCTCAGAAATACCAAAGAGAGGCTTAAAATATTTTAAATAGAATATTTCCCCTCCCCCCTTTTCTTTTATTGTTGTCCCCGAGCAGCATTATTACATTAAGAGCCATGCGACAGAAAGTCGTGGTGATGCAGAATAAATAACCATAATGTATCAAAAGCAGACAAAGGTGTGATTGATCTGTCTGGAATTGGCAGACTCTTTCGCTGTGTCAGGCTGTTTCTTTGATCAATGAAGGTATAGCCTCTGACCTTTAAAAAAAATCAATGAGATTGATTGAAAGGAGAGAGACGACTATGAGAATGCAGGATAGCTTTAACCTTCACTGTCTAGAAAATTTTAAATATTCTGCTTTTGCAGGCATTGAACCGACTTTGTATTTTCTTCTCAAAATGCTTTTCTTGTCTCTAGACTGCTTTGGAAACCTCTAAAAACAACATTGTAGAAATATTGTGTGTGAATGTTTCTCACAAATGTTTATCTTCAGATTGCATTGTTAAGAAAACAGGAGTGTTTTGTCTTACAGCAGAATTCTGTACATTCTCATAGTGTTTGCAGCATGTACCAAGTACCCTTAATGTCCTTTTACAAAGTCTGACTTTTATGTGGCAAATACACACCTCAGAGTCAGTGCTCAGAAATGGTTCAGGTAATTTCAGAAACATTACCCACCCGAATAAAGGGACTTGTAGTGCCGTCTTTCAGGATCAGGCCCACTGGTGATTGCAACAATAGTGTGTAACCAGCATGGAGGGGTGATAGACAGCATACTTTGGTGATCTAGTTCTATCTAATATTTTGTTTTTGTCAGTTATGTGTGTGTGCGTGTGTGTGTGTGTGCAGGTATACCTACAGGTCAGAGAACAGTAAAAATGTCATACCGGGAAATTTACGAAGCGGGATTTTTGAAATAGTGCTTGGCACTTTACATCTTTCTTATTGAACAGACTACAAATGCAGACCTGGCAGTTTAGGCAAAAACAGGTTTTGAACAGTTGGAATTTCATTTTAGTACTGGGTCCTTCCTTTCTTTACATTGTGCTGATGCTGTATTAAGTAGTAACACAAAGCAATTAGTGAAGTAAGTATAAAAACTATTCATAAATAGAAAAGTTAATTCATTCATTACTTCATGCTCTCACAGCTCAAGGAAACATAGGTCAAAAAAAGTATACATGTCACAGTGGTTTGTTTTTACAAATAACTACTTTTTTAATTGAAAGTGTTGGCAAAATCAAGGTCTATTGAATAGAATTCACACAAAAAGTAATTCAAACTGCAATAATTTCTGCTGTCATATGTCTGTGTTTTAATAAAGGGCAGGTAAATTGACAAGTCAGCAAGGAGATGGTATAATAGCATTTCTTGAGTAAGATGGAGCTTACGTAGGAAGAGAAAGATATTGCTGTTTCTCTGTAATTTTATTTCTGTGATTTCCTTTCTATAATAGATGGTGTAGGCTATATATGTTTTCAGTACTTTATGATCAGGTGGGAATTATAGCTAAGTTAAAAAAAGACACTCTTACTAAATTACAAGATGAATTCTGGACGTAGCAATTCTAAATAAGAAAATAGAAGGGTTTTTTTTTTTTTTATGGCAAATATGGGACTAGATAGCTGTGGGAATTTTCTGAAGTCTTTATCGCCTTGCTGTTCATCAGTGAGGTGAGAAGGTGCTAGGGACAATCATACAGAACTATCATGTAGGTCATTCCGACTAGGCACAAGTCATTCTAACAGTGCTACTCTTCTAAGTCATTTAAATGCTACATTAAGATAATCTTTTTTTATTAATATCCTTTCCATGTGCACTATGATGAAGAAACTTTTGTTTCTAGAAAAAGAAAAGGAGATGAGTGTGCTATGTCTCAGTTTGAGCACACTAAGGATATGAAGATGAGAACTGTAAAATCAGAATAACATTTGATATTAGTGCGTTTCTCTCTTCCTATTAGATACATTCTGATTTTTCTTCAATGGTATCTAATTCTTCTCATCACATTCTGTTAACATTACTATCTGTTATTCCAGAGTCCTTGTCTGTCGCACAAACTTTGAGTTAATATTGCAAATCACCTCACTATCGCTGTTTAAGAAACAAAAGGCTGATCCTGTATTTGAGCAGGTTCTGATATCTGACATGCATGTCCAGTCTCACCTCTCCTCCCTCTCCGTCCAGAAGTAATAATCCAGGAAACATCTTCTTCTTTCTTCTCTCTCTCTTTTTTCTTTTTTTTTTTATTTTTAATTTTTTTTTTAAAATTTTTGGGTGCTTTCAGCAATGGCTGCTCCCCTTTCTATTCCTCACAGACACAAACTGCATCCTTCCAGTGTGGATGTGGATGCTGTCCCCTTGTGGATGATGCTCACAGTCTGATCTGCTGCCTGCAGAACTGAGCAGTGCCCTTCAGCCAGTTTGAGGTGGTGTCTAGTGCAGTGCATTCATTTAGCATGACTAAAGGACAAAATTAAGGTTCTTTTTGTTTCTCATCTCCCTGCCAGCTACAGCTTTCCCAGAAAAGAGGCAAAGCTGAGGTCATTTTTTTTCCATCTGTGAGGGGTCAGTGACTGCAACCAAGCTGTTCCTGGCTGAGGTATAAGCCTGTTAAAAAGCACCTATGCTAGCAGCTGAATCATTTTTGAGACCAATTTTTTATATTTCTACTAATGAAAACAGCGGGTCATTAAATCCAGCAGTGGATCTCCAATTATAACCTGGTTTGGACAGCATGGAGCCCTGCCCAGACAGACCCCCAACCTCGGCCTTTGCCTTTGCCGTGAGATCCCTGTTTGCTGCCCCTGTCCCGTACCAACTGCTAGCATCTCTAGGAGCACAAATTCCTCCCCAAAATACCATTACCACAGCTAATTCTGCTATTTGGTATTCTCAGTGCTGCCTGGAGTGGGGCTGTGCATTCTGTCTGTCCAGATGAGAAGCAGATCTATGGTTAAAAAAGGTGTGGTTCTGCTTGGAAACAGAGGCAGTGTGCACAGGCTGTGATGTAAGTGTGAATGTACCAGGGTTTTCTTTCACTATTATTATTTAGTTCTAACAGAAGGAATCAGACTTAAGAGACCTGAATTCAGGATACCTGCTACCTGTATTCTTTCTTTCCTCCTGAGAAAATCAGAGACAGATATGTGAGAATTGCTGAAGCATTTTAATGAAAAGCTCTTAGATCTTTTCCTGCACGGGAATTTAAAAAAAAAAAGTTTAATGGTTGACATTTAATCTTCATACAGTAAATAATAATTACAGGCAAGAATTTAGAGTGGTTCTGCTCATAGTCAAGCCTGATGGTTCTTTTCTCCTTTCATTGCATGAGGATTTACTGTACTGTGGATGCAAAATGTAAATGATGGGCAGTTCTGTGAAATTCAGACATGCACACAAAACTGTCTTTCCAACTTTTTCACACTTACCTTCAAACTGAAAATGGATTTTCCTGGTGGCTGATTAACCAGAAATGAGTTGTTTCTAACTAGGTTGAGGGGAGGAGGGTTCTGTAATATTGGATTAGTGAAAGGAGTGAACAGCTTCAGTTTAATTCAACTAGTCTTCTATTTTTAATCTCCAAGGAAACAGCTGAGTTGAATGTTAATTAAACAGCAGTCTTTGATCCACCCAGCCACTCCCGGAGGCATAATAATAATATATAAGTGCACAGCAGCACATATATAATAGGTACACTTAAAGGAATGCATCTAATCTCACCGTATTCACATTTAAAACATTTCTTGCTGGCCCACTCTGATATTATTTAAATAGAGAAAGGAAAAAAGAGGAGAAAATGTTAAGCTAAACTTTGTTGATCTGAAGGTAGGGCAGCAGAGCAAGCGTGAGTTCCTATTATGAGGATGTATAAGGGTTAATGATTAGAAGAGTGGAATCAGGAAAGACCTTAAGCCCAGATCTATGACAGTGGTAATTGAGCTGATTGATTACGACATCTCGTTTCAGACGACTATTGATTTAATCTAGTCTGCAGTCCCATTGGCCCCAGAGGTGCTCCCGAGTGAGGCTCAGCACTTGAACCTGGGTACTCTTCCCTACTCACCGTCTGGATATAAATTTCCAGAATCTGCAACCATTTATAATTTTCACTCATCTTCATCCTTTTATTCAGAAGCCTCTAATTTCATCAGGCTAATGTTTTTAACCATTGAGGGAAGAGGCACAGGGAAAATGAAGTGGCACAGACTGAAAAGGGTGGGTTTAAAAAAAAAGGCAAGGCAGAGAGCCGGGGCTCTGTGGCCAGTATTTGCATCTGTTGTCTCTGATTCGCAGAGCTAGCAAAGGCTGCTTTTGGAGGCAGTCCACAAAGCTGGGCTATCAGTAGGCAGTTTGCTGTACGTGCACGTTCAATTATTAAAATAGTAGACTTTTTTTCTTTCTGATAGCCATAGTGAGGTCATGACATTAATTTATCCAGGGTATTGTGGGTAACTATACAGAAAAAAAGCATAAAGGGCACAGATGCTGGAGCAGCAAAAAATGGATGGGTCTGAGCAAAAGGAGATTAAGAGGCGATGACCAATCTAATGTACGTATAGCAGTAAGAAGCCGGCATCCGTCACAGACTGTTGATGGCAATAAGTATTTTAAGCCATGCTGTGCATGTGGTAATTTTTTTTTTTTATGTACCTCAGTAACTGCTAAGCTGAATGCTGTAATCCTGTATTTTTTCAGTTTCCCAAATCTGATTTTGGTCTTGTTTTTGTTGTCTCATGCTTGGCGTTCTTCGCTCGCTCTCTGTATGTGGGTGTGTGTCTGTCTCCGTCTCTCCCTTTCTCTGAGATTTCAAACTTAACTGTTTCCTAATTGTCTACTTTTCTTCATCCTTTTCCTAAGAAATTAATCACCATCACCACAACTGGTCCCAAGCGCGCACTAACTGGGCTTAGGGCGTGTACCTGGTGTTTTGGCTTCCTTCCTTTACTTTGGGGCTGTGTGGTATTTTCTTTTGGACCTTCCCTGCAAGTGGATGCCCTTCCCGTTCGCTGCTGCTGCCATAAGGTTGCCAAAAGGCTACCTGAGCCGGGACTGCAGCACTGCATCCTGGGACCTGCCCGCCCGGCTGCGCCGAGGGCTTCCACAGCACCAGGCAGCTCAGAGAATTGGCTGGTGAATTGCGTATCACCTGTCCCCCCCCTCTGGTAAATAATTTCTATACCGCGAATCACAGTGGTGTGGTATTGTCTGGAAAAGTAATTCCCAAATACTGTTGGCGTAAAAAAGGGAAAAGCCGAAAGACTGTCAACACCGTAAGCCATTAAAGTCCTTTGCCTTAAGAACAAAGGAACAAGGTAAAAATGCACACAATGATTATGCTCTGTGGATTTTCATAGCCTGTCAGACAACTTGTGCCTGTGTTTCGGTTATCAGCCTTTGTGCTTTGTTTTGTGTTGTATATTTTCTATACATGTCTTCAGTTCCTGTGTGTGTGTATTCGGTGTGTATGTATGTGTTCAGACTTCTCTACCAAAACGGAGCAAATATCTTACAGAAAAATACACAAGTGGGGCTCAAACATGCATTTTCAGTACTCATTGTGGTAGTGCGGGTGTATTGCCATTGTTCTCTTGCAGTGCTTCCTTTGATAGAAGCAGCTTCTATTTTTTTTATTTTATTCTAACTAAGAAGTCTAAAATAAAAGAAAAGGAGGAAAAAAATTGCTTAGTCCAGTTAAATGCCAATTGAAGCCCAGAAACTCACGATTTCAGCACAGTGAATGGTGATTCAGACCCTGGCAGGGTTTTGGCTATGAGACAATTCCTACTTATAAAGAGTACAATGAAGGGGGGAGGAAGATAGCATTAATTTTGAGGAAGATTAATATTAGTCTTTTAATGTTCATTATTTTCTGAAGAAGTGAATCCTTGTAGCTTTTGAGAGCTAGTGTGTCCTTCCCACTGGTATTTATTCGAGCACAGGAAAAAATGAAGAAGGCGTAGAATAAACTCCTAAGACTGTTCAAGAATTACTGGCATTATTTCTCTCTACATCACGTGTGAGCCTGGGTTGCCTGCTATTCCTGAGGCAGAGGATCGAGGATGAAAGTCTGTGTGTCACAGCCTGTTTTCACAACTGCATTTGGAGATCTGTCTTATTGATTAGGAAAAAAAGGGGGTGGGAATAGGAGTGTGAGGTGAGGGGAGGACCGACTGACTACTGGCTTATTGCAGCTCAAGACATTTTCTTCCGGAAAGATGTCAAACAACTGAGACACAGCAACAGAGGAAGTAGAAAGGTGGAAAAATAAGAAGAGGGACCCTTTGGAAGAAATGAAGGCATTCCTTATGAGAGCCTTGAGGTTTTTTTTTTTTTTATTTCTTCTAACATCTGACCCACAAGGGCTAGAGTGACAGCGTCATGCAAATGCTGCAGTCCAGCAGGTCCGAGAGAGGGTGGATGCTAGAGAGTGAGTTAATGTTAATGATGAGTGCAGTGAAAATACCAGCCGATACCACCCCCTCCACACACAACTGCTCTGAGTCAGCATCCGCTGCTTTGCCGTGCCTTTCTGTGCCTCTGTGCGTGTGTGTGTGCGTGTGTGTGTGCGCATGTGTGTGTGTGTGTGTGCGTGTGTGTGCTGTGACCGTGTGTGTGTGCATGGAAGGTAAAGCCAGTCAGTCAGTGAGAAGCAAAGGTACGTTCGAGAGCAACTAAAATCTGACTGATTTCCATCTTCAGAGCATCAGATGTATTCCCTAAAGAGGATGGGTCTATGCGATGGGGGTGGTATAATTATGTTAATGTCATATTTATAGAGGGGAGAGATTTTTCATTCTAATTATTGATTTGAAAGCTGTGGTCAAAATTGTTTGCTAAATCATGATCAGCTTTAAAAAAAGAAATTGAATGAAATCTAGGGACTGCTATACATATATATCTCTCTCATATATGTGTATATATATATATATATATTTTGTTTCATTTAACTATTTTGTGTCTGAGGCATAACTGATTGAATGGTGCACAGTGACAAAGAAACAGCTCTTATATAATGTTGCATTATATCATCAGCTGAAATAATATTGTAAATAATCCAAAATGTTCTGAAATCTGAAGTATCAGTGTGGAAGGGAGGGTGAAGGGCAGGCGTGGGGGTGGGGGGCACTGGCAAATCTTTTCTTCGGCAGAGCACTCTGTACAGCTTTCTTGTAAATGGATGGTTCACCTGTTCGACCAGCAGAGATTCTAATTCTTCCCCCCCTCTTCTCTTTTTTTTTCCTTTTTAAAGCTGAACGGCTTCCTGAAGAGCTCTGAGTTTTCTATGCCAGATTCTGCTCCAGTGGCTAGGACCTTTATGGCTGCTGTTTCTTTTGCTCTGGGATCTGATGGAGGAAAAAAAAAAAAAAGCCACGATGGATCCTGTCCCTAAAGTAGAAATTTTCTTTTTCATTCTGCAAACAAGGCTAAAGATCGGAGGAGAATGAATGCAAAAGTAATTCAGGATTGTGGTCGTGCCATTAAAAGTGTTCGGCTTCAGAACAAAATTATTTGGGAAATCCAAGAAATTCTTCTTACTGTATCGACAGTTTTTGAAAGTTATGTGTGCTTTGAATAATCTGGTTCAAGTGACAACAATCTCTGCATATCAATGTTTTCTGCAGCTTATGGAGTGAAGGCTAGTTTTGCCATTGGAAAGGAAGAAGCTTTTTCTAGCAGCCTGTAGAAGGATTAAATGTTGAACGTGGGGAAGAGGCAAAAAGTGAATACACGCCCAAAGGTTATCCTTGCATCGTGAATGGGTTTAAAGTACTCTGTAACCCAGGGCCCACCTGAACAGTAGGACTAAAAGTATACTGGGGAAATATTTCATTTAGAACTCCCTTAACAAGCATTTAATCCTTCTTTCAGGCATTAAGGAAATAGAATAAAATTGTTACTGTACAAATCTGCTGGAAGCAGATTTTAACCCATTTGTAGACGCTTCCCTCTGATGCATTATAGTAACATAGCTACTTGTGAGACAAGGCAGTGAAGATTTTTATCCTGTGTTCTTTGTTTTTTCTTTTCAAAAGTTAAGGAGCATACTCTCAGAAAAGTCTGTTCGGTCAGCTGATACATTGTTCGAATGTATGTATGCGTCTTGCCTGCTTATTTGATCTTTTCTGCCCCCTACTTGAAACTGTGGTTTGTTTATCTGGGGGGAAGGAGGTGGTGTTGATTTTGTTGGGGGACAGGACATTGGTTTTAGGGTTTCTTTTGGGGTTGGGTTTTTTTTCTATTTAACAATAGCAGTGAAAGTTCTGGTGACAGCGATTATGACTGCTAAACAATTCAGTTTATTGGAAGACGAATTCTCCTGGATCATATCGGACTTTTCCTAGTCCCTGAGACCCTAACTTGTGAGGTTTTTTAGCAACAATCACAAGTCAGGCTCTTGGGACCTAGGCGGAGGGGAACCAGCAGCTTTGGACTGTGTTTTTTTCTCTGCAGAATTTAGAAAACCAAAGGAGCTTTCCTTGCCTGGAAGGGTAAAAAGGAAAATATACCTATTTCAAATGTTAAGCATCAGAACTGTTCCTAAAAAAAAAAAAGAAAAAAATAAAAAAGAAAAAAATCCAAACAACTGTTACTCATTGTGCAGCATTGGGGTGTTACATATTTATATGTCTAGAAAACTGGACTAGATGTCATGTAACATTTAGAATTATAATTTAACCTGAATGTTAGTTTGCATGTAAAAATTCCCCCAAACAACAAAAAACAACAAAACTCCCACTCAAAACAGATACTAAAGGACTTCCAACCATAATATTAATACTATTATTATTATTGTAGACAATTCTAATAAATAATTACCACAAAGTATGTATTCATCCTTACTGTTCAAGCATTAATTGACTTTTAAAACATAAATACTGATGTTTGAGGCCTAGAAAATATTCATTCTATTGTTTGAATAATTATTTCAGTCTACAGGAAAACTGTTGCTTAGCTTTTCCTGTAACATGGAACAAAGAGTAATTTGTACTTAGTTGCCATCCTTTTTCTTTGTCCAAGTGAGAACACAATATGTCATTTAAAATATTCTCTCATTTAATTTACATTTTAATCTGAAAGAGAATATTGGTTTAAAAATTATACTACAGTATTAACATCCCTTTGCACTCAGAAACGTATTTCTTGTACCTGTTCAATTTAAAGCGAACCCACAATACTCTAAGCACCGGACTCGACTTGTAACTTCTCCATCACTGCTTATATTTTTTATCCCTCTGGAAAAAAACAGTGTGAGCTGTAGCTTGTCCCTCATGTGTTAAGTTCTGCGCTGACTTTGTATAAGGAGATTCACAAGCACATGAGTTATTCTGCAGTGCTTATTTGTCTCAAACATTTGATCTAAAACACGTCATCTGATTTGTATTTCTTAATATTTTATAGGTGAGTTAGTTCTGAGTCATTTTTCTCTGTTTCCTGTGTCTAACCAAGATGCTGAAGGGCTTTGTTGATACATCAGACTTCACTGAAACAAAGGCTTCACACAGATCAGGCATCTAAACTATTTGTTCATTTCAAAAGTGGTATTTTGGCTGAAGTATATTTTTCCACTTGTGTGGGAGGAATTGTGTTTTATTGTAAGCATCAACACTATTGTTAAAATAAATTGTTCTTATCTGTTAGTATAATACTTTTTCTTCTTGTCTTGTTTTCTTAAGAGGCAGAAACTATACTCACTACATAGTTTTCAAGTTGCTCAAGATATAATTAGTCTTTAAATAGTCATAAAAAATATTGCCTTAGCAATTACAATGATGATACAGTTCCTGTAAATATGTAATTTTTTTCTTCGTAAACTGTCAATCCCACATGCTAAGAACACCCAAAAGAGCTACTTGCAAAAATTTAGATACAGAGGTAGCCTTTTTAACACAGATGTGATCTTGTGTGCGTTGGCTTCTGTTTAGGCAATATTGGAAAAGTAGATCTGAGTGTCTATAGGAAAGACAAATGCATCCAGGTAGGTCCTACACTCGTGAAGCACTTTTTTAGGAATTTATACATATTCTGTAGCAGTTTTCAATTCTGAAAACAGGTTATTTAAGATACTGATCAGGTGAACACATATTCTGCTCATTTGAGCTGTATAATGAGATAAAACTGTATTGTGTGTTGCTATATATATGTCAATATATAATTTAAATTGCACCTAGTGTTTATAGAAATAAAAGTCCTTATAGATTTAATCAGCTGTATGATTTACCCATCTATGCATATTAAAGATTGTCATTGCATTTATTTTTCAATCAGCAAAATTTTCTTGAATGAGGATAGTTCACATTGAGCACTCTGAATTAATTTTGCATTTAACACTGTATGTACAATGAAGGTGAAACTGGTGTGAAATGTTTTGTCTCTGTCAGTCTGAAGATTTCAACTATGCTCTTCCCTGCATTGAGAGTGAGAAGAAAATGAATCATTATAAACCCCTGCCTGGCATATTTGGTGCTCCAGCAAAAGTCGTGAATACGCAGTCCTGCCTCTGCACTACTGCTTGAACTGGGATGACTCCAGTGGCTTCGCTCTGCCCATCATACTCACTGCTGCCCCTTGCCATAGTGATGGGAAAGTTGGTGCGCTGTCTGCCTCTTTTCCTGCTCCCTCTTCTTCCCCAGTCTCAGCACAGCCAGCCCAACCTCAGTTATGCAGGTAGGGCAGAGGTGGATGGAGGGGAGAAAGAAGCAGGGTCTTCAGTCAGGCAGAATTTCCGCCAAGATCAACAACATGTTTCTGTATCCTGGAACTGCGTGACAACGCCTACAGAGACCATGCAGGAAGCAGTCCCATTTACCCAGTGACAGAATATGAAAGCTGTCTCTATTAGCACAAATAAATAGAAAGCATAATCTTCAGTATGCTATGCTTAGATATATGTGCAGAATTTTGATACATTTCTATATATAGGAATCATATATTTCTATACCACTTGATGTTGTTTCAGTGCAAAAGGCATTTAAATGCTCTTTAATAAGTGATTTCAGAGTAATCAGCTTGTGCTACAACAAAAACAAAAAACAAAAACACAAGCTCTTGCAAAGGGGGAGCAAGAGAGAGAGAGAGTGAAAAAGATGTGTGGTGCATACAAAAAAGGACTGATATTAACAATTCGATGGGTTCCTAGTTGGTAGAGCAGACTGAGCCAGACGCATATATTAGCGGCTGTCTGCTGCTGATGGGAGCCTGCTCAATGCGGTGGAAATGAAGGATCACCTAGGCTCTGACACCAGCCTATTTGTACATTTTAATTTTAAAAAGGAAAATCACTGTTTTACATAAACATCTTAACCTCCACATGATTATTTTTTTCTTTTTTCCTCCCTCATATTGTTTGCTAATTTACTGTCAACTTAAAGTGCTGTTTAGCTATAGCTCAACAAAACATCAGTCAAAAAATAGAGGGAAGTATTAGCTTCTCTTTTGTCTGCCATGTACAATTGAGTTATTATTATGATAATTGTCTACTTTAATTTTTAGTCTTCATGGGAGATGCAACAATTTTCTGGAGCTTCATTTTTGAGGCATTTTAAGTTTCAGCAATATACCATTTCATATTTCACCCAAACAATGCAAAAAAAAAAAAAAAAAAAAAAAAAANAAAAAAAAAAAAAAAAAAAAAAGAAAAAAAATGCTCATATCAAGCTGGGGTGATTTGATCAATTCTTTTCATTGACTTAAAAGTCTTTAGCACCTTTGTATAATATTGTGTATATGGGACAGGATTTCTTTTCCAACCATATAAACTCTAAGATCCATTAATACAGTGCTGAAGACTGCTACACGAGTCAAGGGAATTCCAATCTAAGTTAATTACTGTTGGAATTAGAGGGAAGAATATTTTACTTGAAGTTGTATAACAAGAATGTACAATTATCACATTTCAGGGCATTGCTCTATTCACTTGATGAAAAATGTCAATGAGGTTTAACAGAAGATGTTCTGCATTTCCGTGGGTAATGAAAATCGGCACATCCACGATAAGCTAACACAACATTTTCAATGTGTTAATATGCAGTGCAGCAGAAATTTCTGTAGGCAGTAAATGTAGCCATCATTTCGATTCGCCCGTGTGATGATTATGCTCAATTCCTGACTAGGTACATAATTTCACACTGAAAAGCAGTCATCTCCTCTTAGGGACCAACTGTATCCTACAAAAAAAAAAAAAAAAAAGAAAGAAGAATGACTGCCATCTGAGTCTGAAGTCTATAACTAGCTAGGTAGTCACACAATAGAAAAAAACATATCTGGAATACTACGAAAATGCCAGCTGAAATTGTATCACTGAATTAAAAGTAGATTTATTTTAATACGTTCATTTAAAGTGGTTTTGTCCAAACAATGTATCTGAGGCATTCATCACCTTGTTAAGTTTTTTCATTGTTTGATGATTACAATAGGCATCTTCCAAGCTTGTTGGAAGCTGTGTGGTTCCACTCCTTGGCAACACTAGAGTGATTCTTATGGGGAGTTATATTCTGACCAGAATCCAACTCAATTGATTGATGAGTTTCACTTGCCGTGCCTGAGTAGCAACAAGTGGATGGGAGCCTTAGAGGGTAATTGAACATCAGATTAATAAAATCAACACTGATAAAATTATGTCATCTTTAAAAACATCTTTAACCTATTAAGTAGGATTTAAAATTAATCACAGAATCTTCCTGTTGACTATAGACTAAAGTTTATCTGGTAGGCTTTCAGAAGTGCAATCTTTACGCCTGTTCCTACTTATTTAGGAGTTAGAGATTAGTCGTAATTGTGGGATAAATTAGATATGGTAATGACAGTTTGAGCAATATGAGTATTCCATGGGGAACAAGGCAGACAATATTCTGTACTTTTCTTTTACTCGTTAGCTGTTGCGCTGGAGCCGTGATTCTCTACAAGAAGCATGTTCATTTATTTAAATGGCCAAGCAAATCAACAAGGTTGTGCTGAGTAGTTTAGGGCTGGTAATTTTGGTTTTTGGTTTTGGGTGGTTTTCTTCCACCACCACCACCCCCAACTTCTTTTCTTGGATGTGTACGTGTCATGCATGGGAAGGTATGAAGGAAAAACAGCTATTCAGCAGAGACACGTCCCACCCCTTTAATTAAGCTTTTCCTGGACTATGTAAAAACACTGGCAATGTGTAAATCCCATTTGTGTGTTTGTTATTATTATTTTAACAGATTCCTAAGTATTATATTAAGATACCTCAGTGATGAAATACACATGAAAATAGTTGTATTAGTAAGTCACTTGATACCAAAAGGGTTGGATGGCATCGGCACAGAGCCAACTGGAAGATTTTATTTTTCATTTAATTCCTTTCACCTAGTAGGCTCCCTAAGCATTAGGCAGAACCCAGTATGTGGCTAAGTTATTGCTCTAGTGTTCGTCACACAAAAAGCACAGTCTTAGCATTTGTAAATTTTCTTCAGGGAGGTTTCTAATCTAGACAGCATTTGCGTTTGGGGATTACACCACAGTCTGTTCCCCACCACCTCCCCCTCTAACATGTAGCCCTTTCAACTTCTTCAAAGAAGTGCGGAAAAGTAGGTTCTTTTATTAATAGCAGAAAACAAACCGACTGCTGGACTTCCGTGGCAGAGCTCACATAATGCGGCAGGGTGGGAACTGTAACAAAGAATGCTTGAATGCACTAAACGTATAGTGAAACCGCATTTACATTCACTGATGGGGCTTAAAGTACAATAAATGAGAAGTTTAAAGTAGAAATAAGCGGGGCTATGAAAAGACTTCAGTGAAGGTAGATACTTCTTGAAAAGTTTAGCACAGGATTTAATTTCAAACTCAAGCCTTTCCTTGTAGAATGTATTTCTTCATAGTACATCCCTTGGCTTAAAGCATTTCTATCAGATGACAATAAATCAGATTAAGTGAGTGCCTCCAATGCATAAAGAAGTAGATTCTGTTTATCCAGTTTATATACTGATTTTCATACAAGTGAGACGGTCAGCAGTGGAGAAGTCTTCGTGGTTCACTGTCTGTTCCTCTACACTCTCTTTCCTCTGCAAACTGCCTTTGAAGTGCATGGGGAAAACTTTGTGTCTAGAAAAAGTTTGATTGTGAGATTCTCTCTCACTCTCTACTAAAATTTTTCTGTCCATGTGGGTGCAGGTATGCCGGAGAATTGGACAAGGTGGTTGCTTTTCTTCTGCCAAAGTTATTCTGTGAAATAGAATCTTACTAGAGAGTAACAATCACCTTTCCCCTTCTCTTCATCTCTTTGTTTCAACCCCTTCCATAGCCCCACTGTAAGGCCCTACAAGAAGCTGGCTTTGTTCTCCTAGGAGTTTAAATCAGCCTTTCTCCCACTGTTTGCATTTCTCTCCACAATAGTTCTTCATCCTGAACATGAAGGATGTATAAATTGCCTCTACTTGTAAATTTTTGTAGACTCTGAATTTCCTCCCTTGGCCCCATTCGGAAACAACCAGCGGTCAGACATAAGATATTAGGTTGTTGGTGGCAGTTTTCAAAATAAAGATCTTCTTTCTCCTTTTCTTTAGAAGAATGGCATGATAGTCCTGATCTCTGTGCAATCAGAAAGGAGGTTCTTTTATGGAACATCAGATTTAATAACTGTGATTTGGGAAGAGCAGGCTATGGGATAATTTTCTACTGCTCTGTTCAGCAGAGGTAGTTTCTGCTGGCAATGTGCATGAAAGTTTTGCTACCAGCATTTAACCAGATTCATATTTTCAGAAGGTTTGACAGTCGGCCCTTGCCCTCAGGGAGCCTAGTTCTGCTTTGGGCCTACAGGAGGCAGGTCCACAGACTCTCACACTGCTGCCATCCTGCAGCAGCTGGCATGAGCCTAATCCAGATACAGCACCTCTCCATCCCTACGGCACGGTGTCCCGACAGCACAGGAATCAGTGTTCAGCAAACCCAGCACGTGAAATGGCCGGCACAGCCATTTTGTGGTGGGATTTATGGCTTTCCACTGGAAGCACTGGGTTCATCCCTCTGTTGGGAAGATTTGTCATGAGTCTGAGGATACATAGTGCTTATAGCTCTTGCTGGTGTTATTTATATACATGCACTGGGGTATTCAGGGAGCTAGATTTACTGTGACATTTTAAATAAACATAGTAGACCGTGCTTTTCTGTTGTTTATTATGTTGGCATATTATTTTGGATCTTAATTCTCAAACTTATGTCTCCTTCTGAAATAGAGGAGTATGGTCAAAATATTGATGTTTTAGGTGCCATTCAGGCACCTGGTTTTTAAACAACAGCTGGATGTTTAGAAGTGAAGCAGGTTACCAGTGCAGCATTGGAAACCTCTCCTGGCTGACTCAGAGGGTTAGATTTCTTGTGGGTGTTGCCAGTATCTGAGTGTTGAGGTTTGGTAGGCTTTTATGAGTTAATAAATTCCAAGGACTGCAGCTTGGCTTTCTGAAATTTGGTAATCATTCCCTAAATGCTGGTGGGAAATCAAAATTACTACATGCAATAACTAACACTTTTAAACCCCTTTGAAATGTTTCCAAACTGCTGCCTACGTGCTCTTTTTTGCTGCATCAATGGCAAAAGATTTAGGATCACTTGCTGGCACCCATCATGAATGCAGACAAGTTCCCTTGAGCCTTTACTTTCCTTCCCTGCCATTTTGCCATGCTGTCCAGGCTGACTGTGGGCTCTTTCATGTGGAGAACACCACTCACTAATGGGAGCACCGTGACTGTCACAGGGGGACCTTGAATTTTATTAGAGCTCTGAGACCTCAATATAAAGCAAATATTAGCAAAGCAGGAGGTCATGATTTAGTGTGGCAGTGTGAAGCAACATTTTATACATTTCTTTTACCATCTTGTTTTTGCTGTTTGTCCTCCAGTTGTTGACAGTAACTTAGTGCAGTGTTTGGAAAGAGAGGGTTGCATCTGAACAAGCTATGGGATCTCAGATCCCAATATTCAACTAGTTTCCCCTGAAACTCTTCAGACTCGTTTTGATATGCACATTTACTTTTTTCAGACTGATATTTTTAATGGTCCCGATGATCTTCTGCAAAAACAAGTAAGAAAAAAAATGGAAAGGAGGAGCTCCACAGAGGGTCCCTGGCTCATCATTTTTTTATAAATCAGTCTAATGTGTGTGTCTCAATTCTGCGTGATTTAAGCATGGTGAAAAAAATTCTTCAGTTTGGATTATGAAATGACAGCAGAACTTAATACCTGCAGTAGTCTCCTGAGAGGACTTGAAGGCTCTTGTGCGTGTGGTAAAAGCTGTGGATGTATGCCATCCATGAACGCCATGGATGCCTTCCTGTATTCTCTCTGCTTCCGGATACCATGTGCCATTCACTAGACCAGGAAACCACACAGGATTGCACCTTACATGGGCTAGGCTAGAAGTACAGCCAGGCATCTCCTTCTTTATTTCCCTCCCCCTTGCTCTCCTCCCTTGTGTGTCCCACACACAGCAGAAATATCCTGTCCGCTGCCAAGGCAAACTCAATCATCCAGTCTGACTTCCTCCATAAAACATGCCAAAGCATTCACCAAGCAACTCCCACGTCAACACCAACAATTTCTGTTTGGTTAGCATGTATATTTAGGATTTGGGGTGGCAGAGAATCCATAATAACCTCCTGGAACTGTCTTCCAGTAGTCTATTACATCAATATTAAAAACATAGGCTTTATTTTGAATTAGAATTTGTTGAGCATTAGTTTCCAGCTACCTTTTTAATTTTCCTGACAATTTAAATGATGATTTGCTTCCTTCCCCCTCTTAGGATTTTCAGTGAAAACTAATGAGTTTGTCTTCATTGTCTTACTCTAAGATTTTTGGGAAGATCAGATCATGTGCTTGTTCTTGTTTGAGTCTTTCCCATTTTGTCAATACCTTCTGCAAATACTAATAGCAGAATGAGCGAGCTGATGTCAGGGATGGTATTATTAGCTTGCTAATAATTCTTCTTTTGTTTGACTTACTTACTCATTTATCTTGTTTACTCTCTTCCTTGCTTCACTATACTGAGACCACAAGTATAGCTAAAGGAGTAAAGAGAGAAAATTATTTGGAAAAGTCTTTTTTTAGGTATTTAAAAGTTCCCAATTCCAGTTAAAATTAGTAGGAGTTTATCACCTAAACTGTTAAGTACTTCTGTTGCCTTTATTTAAGCAAAACCTTATGTCAATGGGAGAAATAACAGAATTAGCTTATCAGTGTTTGAATAATTATTAGCCAGGTAGTTTTTGACCTCCATTAATCCATTTATTGAATAAATTGTGTTTAATTTCAGAAGGAAATGACAGCAGCTGTATTATTCTTACTATTTGAAAGCTTGCTTGGTTTCCGTATTTTCTGTGTTTCTTGTATGCTCGAGTTGCAGAAATAGATCCTACAGATGGATTAAAACATACCCATGTGTTGAAGCCAGGCAATCAGTCTCACATTTTACTGAGATCCATCACAGGTATTTACAGGTATCACATCCATTTACAGGTGTCCATCCAAGCAGCTAGGATATAGCTGGCTAAAGGATTGTTTTTAATATGTTTCTCCAAAGTTCTGTAACCCTAGTCCCTTCACAAGGCTTATTTGTCTCATCTCAGTAAATCTGCAAGCCTATACATTTTATCATTCTCCTATCATGTGTTTGGGGAGGAGGGACGGGGGAAGACTGATCTTAGATAAGCAATGCAAGTGGGTTTAGAAAGGAGGAAGCTGTCATCTGTAGCCTTTCCAGACACAGCAGCACAGTTCCAGACAGTCACCTGAGTATTATTGCTCTGCCTCAACTATAAATCACAGTCTGGTAATGGCCAAGGCTGACACCCTGACATTTTCAAGAAGAGTAAAAGACCTGATTTGAATGGAAATCAATTTCATTTCACAAATCTTGGGATACTCCAAATACGGTCTTGTTCTTTTTTTTTTTTTTTTTGCATTGTATTCAGACTTTCCATGATTTTGTTGGAGGATTAGTTGTTCTATGCTGTTCTGGTTTCCTACATGAAGTTTAAAATTATAGAAATAGGTGTGTACGCAGTGCATCACAGGACCTGGTACCACTGCGAAATTAACCGCCTTTTCTGACAGCCTGCTGAAGGTGATGGGCACAGCTCCTGAACCTACATTACCTTTTTCCCACCTCCAAAGGCAGTAGCTGTCCTGAACTGGAAGGATGAAAAGGCAGGCTCAGAGCATGTGATACCACAGGTCTGCATGTGAATTCCCGTGGGGTGCTCCAACATGGTGGCAGTGTTGGCACACCAGGGCTTCCCATTGTGCAATAAATTGTCCTGCTTGTAACAGCCTTTCTGTAGCAAAAATGGCCCAGAAGTTCTAAAAATTTCAGCTGCACTTTTTATTACTTGAAGAGCCAAAAATAAACCCCAAGCAAATGGAATTAAAGTGACTGTCTCTATTTTTTTTTTTTTGCCTGGGTGGTAAGAATGCGCTGTAAAGACAAGATATTCCCCATCCAAGGAGGGAGGGGAATGAGCTTAGTGATTGTAGTATCCACGGAATTGCTGCACTAACAAGTGTAAGTAAATATGATCCCAAGCGTCCTTCACTCTGACTGCTCTCATACATAGCACAACACCCCTTTTAGAGCAAGGACACTGCCCAAGGTGAAGGCTTTGAGGTGGCATCAGACCTCCAGAGACTGAAGGTCCAAAACTGAGCCTGAAATGTTCTTTTCAATAGTTTCACAGGGAGTTACCACGCTCTGCAAAATTTCAGTTTTCTTATTTGGCAAAACAAAACTATCTAGAGGACACTGGTTAAAAAAAGGAAGGTGGCGTAAGGTAATGCATGTATGAGAATCTAAGCCAGTGAGTAAGCTGTGCCTAAATTTGCCAACAGATACATTCCTGTGTGAAACTGAGAAAGGAAAAGCATCCTTAGCGTACAGAGGATTAAAAATATCTGATGGCCATTCCATGTTTAAGCCCCTTAAACAGGATAGAGTGAAACACATTGTGGTGTCTATAGCAACAGGTGTGAAATCAAAGGTAAGGTTTTTTCTCTCTTTGTGTGTATCTTGCCTGCTGCACAGTACTCCTGGAAAACCTGCAAGAAGCTCATTAAAACCATGCATATATAACACAGACACAGTGCATCAAATGACTTCCAAAGGCCTTAGCTATGTGCTATGTCTAGACACTGTCCATGGGCTTTATCACAGCACATCTTAAAAAGCAGTAAAACACATCTGGTGTGGAGATAAATGCTGACAATCTAGCAAATTGCTAGCATCTAGCCCAGAATCCTTTTTCCTCTGACAATAGCCACTAGGACATGCCCAAGGAAAAGGATAAGATCAGGACAAGTAAAGTGATACTTCTCTGTTGTGGTTTGTTTTGTTTTTTTCTGTCTCCTGCAGAATTCGATGCAGTGACTAATAGCTGGTACCAACCTATTTAAGCACCCTCGGCAGAATTTTTCTTTTCTTTTGTGCATGTGTTTAATTCCTTGTGCTTTAATTTTCTGAACCCTTTTGGTGTGATAACAATGGTATCTTTCCTTGATTATGAATATCTCCCATGTTCTGCAGATTCATTTTCATCCACAGAAGACTGAGAAAGCATTGGAGCCATGCGTAAGTGGTTTGCATGGATTTCCAAGGTGCAATGCCTCTGTGTAACCTGCATCATTATGCTCACTTAATTTGTCACTAAGTGTTTTCTTGTCAGGGAGAATTTCTAATGTTCAGTCATATGACAGATTTTACCTGGGGCCAATGTTTTTTTCTGATACATGTAGGTTATTGGCAAACTTCTCCAGCCACACACTGTTCTGTACAATGGAGAGACTTAAAGGTGGATTAAATCAGAACGGTGACATTTGGCGCTGTGATGTTCTCATGACTGTTTTTATCAGTATAAAGCATGTCCTGGAAGACAGAGGCATCTCGCAGCCTTGTAGTTTCCGTAAAGGAATGCTTTGGCCTTGTTACAGTCAAGGGAGCCTTTGGCTTCAGCTACTAAGGTGCCACTATCAAATTTAAACATTTTGAAGAGTGGCCACCATCCTTACAAGAAACTTACTCTAAACTATTTCCACTCTTAAAAAGCTCCATACTGTGAGCTGGATCCTTCTTTGCTTAACATATTCCCAAATTACATGGGGGACAGTGTAATGAACCTTGGAAAGCATTTCCTTTGTCAGAACATCACGTCTACCTAGTCATGGGTTTCAAGGACAAGATGAGAAGTTTACATTGAAGCCTGCACCAAAGTAGAATGCTAGCTCAGGAAAAAAGAGTCTAAACTGTCTATATTCCAAGACTGAAAGGTTCTGTTTAGATTCAACCAAAGAAATATACTATTTAGCTGCTTTGCTCAGGATGTAAAAACCGCAACAAAAATAGAAACAAATCAAGTGGCCTCACTGTGTGTCATTTAACATGATGCAAAACTATCCTGGCATATTTTTAATGGAACATGAGTTTAAATATTAGCTTCTTAGTTTAAACAGAGATTTTAGCTTTTAATATAGCAGCTTTATTGGATGATTCATGTCAACTATATGTGATTTTTTTAAGTAACTATAGTATCAAAATTTGTAAATTGTATGATATTTCCAAAGACTCTACCTGAAATAATTCACAATCCTCACTTTTTAATACAGTGATGGAGTTCTCATTTCTAGAACAAAATTTAGCATCTAATAGTAAGTGCTGATTTTAGGGGGATTAGATCAAGTAGAGGCACTCAGCAGTATAATGCAAGTATATTAGGGCATATTACAACCCAGCTGATAAGACAAATCAAAATGGATTCATGTGGTTATTTGGTATTTCTTTCAGGCCTGACTAAATTTAGTGCTTTGGACTTTGGAGGAGCCATAAGTCATTAGAAATGTTTAGAAAATGTAAAGTTACAGTTGCTATTTGTCTTAGGGCATCCTACTGGTGCTACTCCCAAAGATGGCAAGTCCACTGGAACTGTGTGACATATCTGCCAGCCTCACATTGATGCCTCAGATGCTTCAAGTCATCACAAAAGGCAACAGACACTTAATACATATGAAGACAAGTCCTGTGTTACCTGTCCCATTCCATTGAACTCTCAAGAACTTCACACACTACGTATTTTGTTCAGAAAATTAAAATACTGACTTGAAATACTTGATTGTGACTATCACAACCAGCTTCGATTTTCTGAGTTTATATTTTCAGGAGGTTGGATAAAAGCACAGATTAATAAAATATGTCAGGGTAGCTCAGATTTGGTGTAGCTCAGATTTATGAAAGCTGCAGTTTCACACAGGGACATAAGACAGCATTTGACCACAGTTACTGCCATAATGGTCAGGTCATGATTTCTCTTTCTTTGATTTCTTCTTTATTTATTTTTTAATGTTGATGCTGAAAGGAAGACTTTTTAACCAATAGCTGTCTGTAATGCTCCTGACATTACAAAATTGTGCTCTCATTTTTCATTAATTGGTCTCTTTTTGGTCTGTTTTCAACAGATGTCAGAACACCAACTGAGGCACACGTTTGGGTTTCAGCTGTGTAAACATATCAGTACTCTAGCTAACCCCTTTCATAGCTACAATGAGCAGCTTAAAGTGTACAGTCCTGGGATTTGTTAGTGATAAATGTGCTGCCAACATCACAGGTGAGGGTGGGTGCTTCTTTCCCGAAAAAGCTCCAGCCCTAAGAGTGGCCCTGTCAGACTCACAGCGAGCAGAGGCAGCTCTGCTGCTCAGAGGTTCTGCAGACCCACACTGGGACTCCCCTTTGCTTCATCCCCAGGATGAGCCTGTCTCTTCTCAGCAGATCCATGTAAGAGAGAGGGAAAGGGCAGCCCATTCTTTTTGGAAGTGCTGTCTCAGAATGTCTGCAGGCTCAGGTGAAAAACAAAACACATTTCAGTAAAAAAATCAAGACTTCCTTTTACCATTGTGATGACCAGGTTTTTTTCAGTTCAGTTTTTTTAATAGAAGCAGAATTTCTGTTCCCTGTGCTGAAGTTTTTAACCTTTTACCAATAATTTTTCTCTTCTTTTGCATTATTTGCATGCCTCTGAATTTCCTGTGAGAGTGATCCTTGTAGAAAAGACTCAGAGGCCTTTTTGATAAATTTCTCTCAAAAATGAGTTATCAGTTTACATAGATTCCTCGAAGGCTGAAAACCAGTGTATTGAAGCCAATTTCCAGAAGACATTTTCCTAAAAATCCTTTCCATAATTTGAAAAGACTAAGCACTATTCTCAGACTGGTGGAGAAACAAGTTGCTAATATTTCAGAAACACAGACATCAATGAAAGAAAAGCACGAGGTTGTTCATATTTTCCATGATGAAAATCAGGCCAAATTACTGACCACCATAATCAGATTTAGACCCACAGAGCTTAGGAGACCTCACGTATGCCAAGTGTTGGGCTGGCTGATTGAAAATATTGCTATGGACACCTTTTGATCTGCATTACTGGTGACAAAAACTGTGCAGGTGTAGAAAGGTCATGCTCCACTTCTCTGTAGATACCAGACACCTCTACTACCTCAACAGAACTACTAATTGGAGTGGGTACTAATGGTAAGTATTTATGAGATCAGGGTGCTGGTCTGAAACTATACAGAGACATGAAGATCTACATGATGTGTTGCCTGTGGACTTCTGTGGAGTTTGCGTTGGTTTTTTGGGTGTTTTTTCCATATTTTATTCAAAAAGCTAGAATGCCAATAACATGCTGTTGAATTAACTTTCTTTTTTTTCGTTACACATACACAGCACTGTGAATTGGTGATTGATACACAACCTTCTCCAGAAGGTGCCATACTTAAATGAGTAATTTTTATTCAGACAGCTTTATTACTAGAATAAGAGCTTTTTTTCCTGGAAAAGAACTGCCAAATCTGGTCTTCAGTTGCCCAGTCAGAAGAAAGAAAGCCTGTACACAGTGAAAATATGAAGACAATAACATTTCCTGATCACATTCTCAGGTTGGAAATGATTTTGCTATCTTAACCATCTGAAATACTGCAATTTTTTCGGAAGTCTCTTGTGCAATTAGTAATGGCAAGAACATTTTTAGTCTGAATAGCATGCCTATGTGAGAGTCTGAAACCATGCAGTTTCCAGCATCTGGGAGTGAAGTCTCACTGTTCAGCAAGCTGCTCTGAGAAGCGCAGATAGCTCTTCCAGCAAGCTGGAAACACTGATACAGAAGCGTCAAATAAATAGCTTATTTGCTTTAATTGAACTGTTCTAACCATGATGTTTCACTTACAATCTGTCTTTAATACACATAAACAGATACATGTTCTTTCACAGAATCACTGCTGATCTTTCCGACATCAAATCTGCATCTCTGACCAAAATGAACAGAGATGGGTTTTGTGGTCCTCACAGCAGCAAACAACATGTGCACACATATATATCTGTATAGATATATGACTTTTTGAATATATATTTCAAAGCACAATTCGATTTTGTGTTTGGTGTGTACTTGTGTCTGATTTGTCGTAAACTTTTTTTCAGCTGTCCCGAGGGGCCTGGCAGAGCGGGGTGCTGGTGGTCCAGCCTTATGCCTGGCCAGCTCAGTGAGCACTCCAAGGATCATGCCCTTTGTTTTGCTACCTGGGGGGATTCAGCTGGAAAAAGCCCCATACCCAGCACCAGCTCTGCTTGAGGGTGTTGTGCTCAGCTCCCAATAGGAGCACGCTGTGGGGACAGGAACCCTTGCCCCCTGGCTCCCAGGAGCATGGTTCCATCAGGGACTGCTCTGACTTACTGTGTTTCTCGTGTAAGGGGCCATGATCAGGATGTTTTTCTGTGAGCTCTAAACTCGTGTCATCCTTAACTTCACGTAGTTCAGACATTGCAGTCCACAAAGCGAGATCTTTAGTGCTTTGCTCTACTGAACTTTTCCCTTGTCTGTAATGGATTGTAGATGGAAGAGGGAGGAGGGGAAGGTGATAGGGAAAAGCAAGGGTTTGATTGGCATGCAGTGATTTTGGACTAGCAGGAAGCAGGCGGCTCTGCTCTCCAGCCCCCACATACTTCTCAGTCCATGTGTGTTGAGAGGGGAAAGAAACCGATATTGTTCCCTCTGAAATTAATTCCCAGTTAACCAGTTACTCCTGGATTTTAGCTCAGAGCACACTGTAATTGCATTTTTCATTTCAGTAATTATAGAGGATATTAAAGTGGATAGACAGTTGTAGCAATCTGGCTCTTCAGACATATCTACTTGTCCAAGATCAAATGGCTACAGCATATTCAGGGTTACAGTCTCCTTCTTTTCCTTCTTGTTCTCTACTGCAGTGGATTTTTTTTCGGCGTTACCATGACAACACTATATCTGGCTGCCAGCTCTGTCGTAAGTTATTGAACTGAGACTGGCTTTTGGTTTAGCAGATAATTAGGTTCTGTCTCACAGGTTCATTTTCCTGTGACTGGGACATGAATATGACCTACAGCTGGCCTCAATTTCAGTGTCACAGACAAAACTTTAACCCTTCCTTGTCCCGCCACTACTGTACCCACTGCGGCGGATGGCGACAATTCCAAACCCTTTCCCGGGGGTGCCGGTCACAGCACACCCTCCTGAGTCCTCAGGGCTCGCTGCCCAGGCTGTGTTAATCCCCAGGGAGGAGGAGGAGGACAGTCCGCCTTGCACCCCCATGCTGGGCGGGCGGGGAAAGGGTATCGCTAGCACCAGATGAATATTGATTGTCTGGTATGGAGATTTGTCGGAAAGGTAAGTTCACTGCTTGATTAGTGACCCTTTAAATAATAGAAATGCACAGGGTGGTGACAGGCCTTTTTTGCCTGTCTCATGAATATGAAATATTTACGAGAGGTCTGTTTTAGCACACAGTGCCCCATCTTAGGCTGGTACCTGCAGTGAGAGAGCAAATCTACAAAGAACTGACATATTGTTTCTTTAGGTACCTCCCTGATTTTCCTTTTCTCCTTGGGAAAAAGAGGGGTTCCAGCCTGGAGGCTCCGGGCATCTGCCACTGGAATACATCAGGGCCCAGCACCCAGGCCCTGGGGTGGGTGCAGGCAGAGCAGCACCACACCAGATGGACATTTGAGTTCAAAAAATCGGGCTGGAGAAGGAAGAAGAGCCACCATTTTCTTCAGCCCACTTTTCAAATGTGCTCTTTCCCAGCATTACCTGCAGTGTAACATGGTCTTGCAGTTTTAGTGATTTCAAGCCAGGATATAAACCCCTCTCCTGTGTATGAAAAACTTGCAATTAATACTACTGATAGAAGGGATAGTCCATGAGATTTCACTAACAGATATTTGCTTAATTTGTCCATGGGATAAGGCAAGTTTTTCATACCCTTAAAAGAGCAAGCAGGTTTCTCTCCCAAAGCTGGCAGATCCCAGAGGATGTTCCAGAGAAGCACAGGACCACTGGGGCAGAAGTAGTGTAGAAGTACTTCTCAGAGGCTGCAGATTCTTGGCATCTGGCAATGCACACCATAGTGCTGCTGGGACTATTCTTTCTGGGGAATCTCACAATTAAAAAAGAAAAAAAAAAAAGAGGCTGGCTGTAAATATTGATGGGCTTGCAAGCACTATCCATCATAGGGCTCTTGTATACAGGATATCCTCTGTGCATGCTATGGCAGAGTGGACACTTCTTCTCAGCTTCCCTCCCCTTTCCCCACCAAATTATTTGTGCCGAGGTCTCTTGATTAGAAGGTCAAAGCGTAGAAGGAGCACTCGTCCTGCCTCTATGGAATGTGTCCTGAGCTAATCTCCCAGCCTGTGTTTGTTGATAATGTTTGAAACCTGTCTATTATACAGGACAAGGAAAATGTCATTTCATGAACCAGAGATGGTGACTTCTTACCGAAGATAATGCCGAAAGCTGCAGATTTAGCATATATGTAGAACCAAAACCGTCACAAAAGGCCCTTGAGGTATTTCTTGATTAGCACATTTAGTGTGGATTAGACATCCTTGCAACGATAGCGTAAAAGTTTTGCTGTGGAGTTAAACTCAGAGTGGGAGTGGGCTGGAGGGGAAGGTCCACCTTGAATTGCAGAAGAGGGGTGTGAAACTCCATGTGCTGCTTGGCTGATAAATTATCCAGCTGCTGGGTGTTAATTAACATTGCCCCATCTAGAACCCCACAGCTCTGGTTGATACCACATCAGCAGCACGTTACAATATAGCAGTGGTACATTGCTGCATAATAAATTTATTTCTTTATATAAGCAACTTTTATGGGTGTTTTAGGGTTATTCTCCCCACACACACACACTTTTTTTTTTTTTTTTCTGATTTCATAATGAAAATACAGACCAGTTTCAGTTTTTGTTTAGAGTTGGTTTCGGTGCCTGGCCCTCATATTCTGGCATAGTCCTGTAATGTTTCATCTGTGATCACAGTTTTAAAGCCAAATGAAACACTGTTTTCATTGTAACCATTAGAGAAATCAAGCCAACATTGCCAGTGGGATTAAATTTTATAAAAATAGATAACAAATCTCATTGTTTGGCCTAAAGCAACCTGACATTGTCCCAAAAATATTTGCAAATGAGGGCATGTAGACCAGATCACAGAGAAAGAACGGAGGGGGAGGGGGAAGATGATGACTAAGAGAAAATGATTTCATGATTACCAGTTTGAGCACTTAAACTGAGAAATTTTATTGCAGGTAATTAAGCCCACTACTCACCCCAGTATATATTGTTTACAACTGGCAGCAAATTAGTCCCTTCTTGAGGATGCAAAGATGTCAAGTCCTTCTGGGCCCCCAGAGTCCTTCCATAGCTGATCCCTTCTAATGTGAAAGACAAACACTTGCAGCATCTCTCCTGCTCTCAGGAGCTGAGACCAACACACTCATTTCTCTTTATTCCCAGAGAAACTGCTAAAAGTGGAACACCAGCAGAACTTCAGGCAAGAAAGAGGAAATTACAGCATTTTATGTGTTCTAGCAATCAGTAAATGCCCTGTAAACTTAGCTTGAATGTAAGAATTTCTTTGTTGTTTAGAACTAAATAACCTTCTTTACTACCCTCTGACAGAACCTGCCTCTACACATTATTGCCTCTGTGCTGGATGTTGGCTGCTAAACTCAGTTCCACGGAATCATGTCTGTGTTATGTGCCTTGAGTAGGCTGTGAGAACACTTCCTCAAGTGTGCCTCATCCTTTTGATTTCTTATCACATTTTACCCGTATGTGGTACTTGACCAGGGGAGCAAAAATAAGTTCCTTAATTTAAATATTTCATTTTGACAGCAACGTCAAAAGTGTTTCAGATACTCTGATCAGTTCCTCAGAGCCATAACAAACCAACAGGAGAAAGAAATATTCTGGTTTAAAATCTGGAATGCCTTTTCTTTTCCTCTGGCTCTTTCAATTTTTAACTTTTTTTTTCCCCTTATGTTATCAGGCAAATAAAAAAACCCCTAGTATCATGCCATTAAAGAAACATAAAATGACATAAATAAGAAAGAAATGTTTCTCAGTATCTAGTATGGTCAAATTACAACATATACCAAGAATGAGAGTAGGGGTGTGATCTTTGAAGATTAAACTTTAGATTAATGATATTACTTTAAAAATTAGCTACAGCTCAATTATTTTCAAAAGAAAAATGTTACATTTTTTCCAAACCCAAAGTGCTGTTTCCATTCAATACTTGATAATTTGCCTAGTGGAACCCATGAGATGATGCCTCAGCAAACAAACTGTAGCTTGTTATCTGTTTAATGAAGGATGATTTTTTTAATTTTTCATTTTACAGGTTTTCTAACACCTCTTTTTGATTAAAAATGAAATCTGCATGAAGAAGAAACAACCCTGGTTTTTCAAAAGCCAGGTTTTTCAACCCTGGAGAAGTGATTTTTCTCTGCAAAAGAAACAAAATGGTGACAAAAGCTCCAACAAAATTAAGAATAAAATTTGAGATACCTGCTCCACACCCAAACAGATGCTTGACCCAGAGGGCACTGACGTCTCTTGCCTATACAGTGGTGCAGAACATGTGTTTACTTCTTTGGCATTCCTAAACCAAGGAAGACTGTGGCAAAGGAATCACTCAGGGGAAGAGGAAGTGGACACTTCCCAATGGTGATGCTTGCTTTGGGTTTGGATAAACATCACCATGAAAGTGTCTTCATGTAGGTAGAGTGGCCCAAACCCTGTTTTCCCAGCTCCTGTAGCAGACCTTGGCCAGGGTAGAAGTTCACCTGAGCAAGGAGGTCCTTTTTAATTGTTAAAGTATACACTTTATTTTTAAAAGCATGATGAGAGAACTTATTTATTAAAAAGTTAATTACGAGCTATATGGTTGGCACCTTAATCACTCAAATCTAATGATTCTTTTTTACCTTTTCTAAAATAAGCTCCGTTAAATAATTTCAAAAAGATATTTTAGGCAGTGCATTTCTAGGAATCATTGCACTTCTCAGGTGACTGAAGTCACTTATTCTTCATCCTCGCTTCACAACACATCTGAGGCATGAAATTATTCCCTTCCAGTGTGATGCCTTCTCCTACTCTTATTGCTTAAATAATTCTTAAGGATTAGTGTGTTAAAAGCATTGTGAGAAATTCGGGGCAGGGTGGGGGAAGGAGAAGATAATATTTTACATTAGAGTTATCAACCTGATCCACATTTTGGTGATTTTTATTCCAATCAGAAGAGTCTGGATCTAATACACATCCATGGTATGGGCTAGCAAAAATATGGAGGACACAGTGACTTCCTTGACAGTGTGGTGTGGATAAAATCAGTCACATATAGCAGAAACTATCAGAATTAAGATGGTTTTGTATTTGCAAGAATAAAGAGAATTGCATTCTCTGTCCACTGATGGGTATTGCCAGCTGTCTCCTGTATGCAGGTACCATTCTTTGTTCCCAGGATTTTATGCATTCAGCTGTGATTTCTCTCTAAAATCCTTTTACCATATCTTGATTGGTTTGCAGACAGAATACAAATTCTCTTGAGACAAATGTACCATTACCATTTTAAATTGAAATCCTTTTCAGAAAATGTTGTTGGATTTTTGTCATTAACATTTGAGAACAAAAGACTGGAGTTTCAACATTTGTTGCCACCCATGGGGCTTTTCCTCATATAAGGCTCTAGTTGCAATATGAGGAAACAACATTAGTTTCATGTCCTTTGAAAAACAATGCGTAGACAATCACAGAAACTTACCTTCTGTGCATTTATTTTACTGTGAGCAAGGACTGTAAAACACTAGCACACATTTTAGCTGGAGGACTACAGAAGTAATCTCTGAAGCCAATGTTGGGGAAATAGTGTATTTACTAAGTCATTACTTAGTAAAGTCTTTATTTACAAAGCCCTGGTGAGCACTAATCTCAAGCTTAAAATTATAAACATAGCTGCATGCTCTCATGACTCAAAATTTTAGCTGTTTCCATTTTTGCCTCAGTGACAAACTTCACGTATTGCAAGAAAATGCTAGAGCTATTAATAAAAGTAAAATATCTGTTTGATATCCAAGGCTGCATCACCGAGCTGACTGTCCCTCAGTTTGAAATCCTGTACAAATGCAATCAAATATTTATCAGTAAAACCTTACAGCATTAAATGCAGCAAAAATTATTTTGTGGTCTCATACAACCATTATTCATATATAAATAGCAAATGTCATGTGATAGATAATATACAGTATATAATGTATATAGGATGTGTTTAAAAAACTTTTATTTCCTAAAACTATCTTATTCCTACTTATTCTCTTCTTCCTGCTGTACTCACTCTGAAAATACTTTCATATACCAGTAGAGTGGCAAAAAGCAGTGAGAAAACATGATTGCTTTTCTGTTTCACTAAGTAAAGGCTTTGTTAAAATTATTTTTCTCGCCTCTTTATTTGATGAAATGTATAAATCTTTATAACTTGTATTTGATATATCTTGTATATGTAGAGCATGATCACTGCTTATGGCATATTTCCTCACAAGAGAGATGAAAATGTAGTTCTCAATGTCAGCAAAAAGTGGTCTCTTGCTTTTCACAGGTGAGAGGCAGCATCGCAGGAGAGGCAGGTTAACCCCAGTTAGGTGTGCTGTGAGCCTTATGCATGTGTCATGTCTTATGTAAATGATATGATAATGATGCCTTATAGAATAAAATCTTTAGTATAAGACAGAAGGATTCAAAGTTCTTTTAAGCTTGTTCTCCAAGTCATTGCATTGAATTCCTTTCTGGAATCCTCACTGAGAAGTTTGTGATGGTTTGTTTGAGGCAGCTACTGTGTCAGTTCTGGTCCCAGTGGGCACATACATTGCCTTATACAAATACTGAAGGGACTGGGAAATAAAAATGTTCTCAAGAAGCAGGAAAGAGTTCTAGAATAGATCCAGGAAGAGCCACTGTGGTATTTGCAACATAATTTTCACATTTTCTGATTAATTTTTAAAGTAATACATAAGTTATAGGCATATAAGGCTGTCTGTCAGTGAGTAGCAGACTCACTGGATTTCAAGCAAATTTTTCTGTTGTGTCTTTCAGAAATTTTCATCCCTTTTAACACTGTGGTTTTGAAAAGTAATTCATCCTGCTTATGGTTCAGAAAGGGAAAGGAGTTACCAGAAAATATTCATCTGATATGCTCAGCCTGAATATTGGAAATAGTAGTGAGAAACTTCGTAAGCTGTCTTGTCCCACTTTGTTGACCTTAATAGTTTAGACAACTTGGAAAGGACTTTCATCTTCTATGTCCAAGCTGACTGGCAATTCCAAACACTATGAATCCAAATTCTTTGCCTCTCACTGCTCTGAATGACCATAGTATTTAAAATGCTGTGGGGTGCAGTGTTATGAAATCAATGCAATCCCATAAAACTCAGTGGCTCCATTCTGTGCACACCTGGGAGAGGTTTAGGAGAGATATTACATGTGCTTCACATCTGTTGGTTTCTGGAATTTTGATGCAGTGGTCTTTGGCTTGTTCTTTGCCCATTCATATTGTACCTATTTAAACTCCAGATGTGAACAAGAAAAATTAATTTCTTCCTAGCCCATCTTTTAATACTGTCAGATGAATATGAATCTCGGCTCTCTGGAATATATAACATAGAATTTTCATTTTGTTTAGCGATTATTAATACTTCTACAGCTGTGAACCCAGGAATATTTCTTTTTTAGGCTTTACACAGCATATTACATCTCCTGGGATGTGAGTTTTCTGCATGTCATTTTATAATCAATAGCAGTTTTTATTTATATTTTTTTCTGACCATTTTTGCACAATATGCTTATCCCTTTTTTATTATTCCTAGCTATAAAATGCCAGCATAATTTTATTTGCAACCACTGACATTTTGATAGGAAAAAAGTACTTAGTTAAGTATTTTTAAATTATTCTTGGTTTGTTTTTCTTTTCTTCGCAATACCAGATATCACCTTTGATTAATAACAATCATATATAGGCTTTGTTCCTCTTATCTTGGTGTCAGCAGTAATTGGAATCCATATCCATATCCTACCTTGCAATCATGCTGCAAAAGGCCAATAAATTCCCGCTGAGTGTGTTACTTGTTAAATTTAGTGCATTACATTCAGGGTAATGAATAAAAGCACTGGGCCGTTACTGTCTGGTTGGCAGAGGAGGAGTAAGAACAGCCAGACTCCCCTGAGGCCCCGAGCAGGCTTAAAACTGTGACAGGCAGAATCAAGGGACTCCCTAAGCATCACAGTTCAGTTTGTCTCCCTTAATTTCCTCTTCCACCAGGATTTTCAGGGGAAATGGAGGTGAGATAATCTCGCACCGAAGCACAAAATGCACTGTGCTGGTGTACAGTACTCCCTCGTGCAGTTTCTCTTCTAGGCAAGTAATGCATCTGCATTAAACATTCAGCTGATGACAGGTTTGACTTTGCTTTAAGAGATGCATGTATCATAAATATATATATATATTTTATAGATAGAGAGATATATAGATAAAATATACAAATAAATGTAGGATTCTAACCAACCCAAGCAAAGCTTCTGTTGGACTGCTGACTGACAAAAATAAACTCCCAGACTTGGATGTCTGAGCACTGCTTTGGCTGACACAGGAGCAGCTGTGTGTCTCTAACTGCAGGAAGAAACAATATGTACTTCAGTTCTGAACCTGGGCCTGGGAAGTTCATGAATTTCAGTTCCTCCTGGTTGGCACGCAAATTTACTGTGTTAAAATGATGAAAATCTGATAAATAAGGTTATGGAAGAACTGAAGTAACAGGACAGCACCTCAGTGAAAGGATACACAAATCTATTTTGGGGAGGCTGGGAAGGAGTTTCACACTTTGTCTGCAACCTCCCTTCTGATTTTTCTGTGCCTTTGAACAGTGGAATCCTCTGAGTGAACTCCCTGTCTTGGAAGAGGGACTCAGGCTCCTCTGGTGCCTCTGCAGGCTCCAAAGTTGGGAGCGTGGAGAGCTCTGTGCCCACCCATGGCCCTGCAGGAGAGAAGTGGCATGTCCACCTACAGCTGGAAATACACCCTGGAGCCTTTCCCTCTCATTCCCATGCCTGTTCCCTATTCCTTCGGGAGACCATGAAAGGGAGACTAGGATGATCACATTCAGACACAGTATTTTCTGTAGCTATGAAACGATGAATTTTGGCAAGATTTAGATGTTTACAGCAGTTGCACTCCTTTCAGGGATGCCTGTCATGGCCAAAAATCTCCTGAACTGGAAATACTGGTACTATGTCAACATGTATCACGTAGATCCCAACTACATTTTGTATTTTCAAGTGAATTAAAATCCACCAAACAGATCAAAGTTACAGTGGAGATCTGGTCTGCTGGAGTCAGAGGGAAAGGTTTTACTTCTTCAGGATGTTGTCAGTTTGGAGCTGCTTTGTTGAGTCCTTCTGAAGTAGTACTCTTTTTTGGTGTATTTTGTCACTACAGCAAAAATCTTCCTCTTATCCTTCAAGAGCAGATTTTCAAAATTACCGAGGAAGCACAGGTTCTTTGGGCTATACCCACCACAGGATTCAGGTTATATGGCTTTTCTTCTAACTGTCCCTGGTGGTTTAATTTTTTTTCCCATTTTTGTGGGTTTGGTATTAGTCTAATTTAATATTGGCTGAAACAATTTGTTTGATGGTGAGAAAAGCATTTTATAAGTAATGGAAGAAAGAGGATAAACCATGCAGCCTCCATATCTGCATGTAAGATTTTTGAAGGTATTCCTTCCTTTAAGGGTTATGAAGAATCTAGGTTTAAAGTAAGATTAATTTTTGTATAAAATTACATGCATGGGATATCTGTACTCCAGGATTTGACTATATATTCAATTCCAGAAGTAACTGTGCATGGCAATTCAAAACTAAGGAAGGCCTCTGTCACCAGAGGAGAAAAAACAAGATCTTTGCAATACAAGGTGCTACATCAACTGCATCAAATATTTGTGCCAGCTTGTTAGAGTTTAACATAAACATTTCCCAACATGAAAAGCAGTATTTTGCTTTAGAAAAGGATAGTCTTTTGATGTGGGTGATCTCACACAAAATGAAATATTTGGTGTTGCCCTGTTTTAAATAACGTGGCTCGTGACGCTGCTAAGAAAAGCTCTTTCCTGAAATTGCAGTGTTCATTACCTTAACCTTACAATATGTCGTGGTACTGTTTGGCAATTGCATTAAAACTTAAAATGACAAATCAACATTTCTAAAACACAAACACAAATGCCTATGGAGCATACCCATAGAGAGAGGTTTTAAGATCACTTCATTGGGAAGACAGTTCTGGCTTCTGATGTGGTCTTGTGGGAAGCCTCCTAAGTAGATTACATTTCATTAGGGAATGCAAACAGGTCCTTGATTCTCCCATTGTTGAACTGGAAAATACTGCAGATGACCCCAGATCCTCCAAAGAAATCCTTCTGAATCATCACAGAAGGGAGGCTGGGATTATTTGCTACATTCTGAAAAGCTCCACATGTCTGAGAGCTCCAGTCCCCGATCTCAGTGGTTTTGCTCTGTGCCAACCATTGACATTTGTTGTTGATGGATTTTTATATCAGCTTCTCATAGTCAACATTCCTTTCAGCTGGAACACTTAGTTTAAGGCTATCTGGGTGCCATGGATGGAATCATCTTTAATCTTCTTGCCATCAGAAATTGTGCAGAAGCAGATCCAGGTGTAATGGCTGTTGACTGGCTAGGTTTTTTTATATCGACCCATTAACTTTTGCAGATGGTTTGTGGGTTTTGTTTTTCTTTTAATATGTTCTAGTTCATGCTCTTCTCCTCTCTACCTTTTTTTCCACCATTGCTCTGGGGGCAAAATAAACTATGACAATGATGTTAAATGTAACAGCTCTATGAAAACTTTGATTATTTTAATAGTCCATTATCTGACATAAGAACTTCATGTTTTTCAAGTATTTACTTACTTTCTGGACAGTGTGTGCCACTTAGGTCTACATAAGTAGAGCCAAACCAATATATCTGGAGAAGTAATAAACCACAGTACTGTATTTGTGTCCTTTCCAAAAAAACTAGTCTGTTGCCTCTACTGCCAAGATCTGGCAGGTAGCTTTGAGGAGATTAATGGCCCTGGTGATTGTTACTATTTGTGCCTTCTTTTCCCTTCCTACACTTAAATTATTGCATTCCAAATGCTTATTTACTGGATACAATGAATGTGCTGGGAAAAAAAAAAACCACCAAAAAAACCAACAACAATCTAGCATGTGGCATGTTGTGATCTGACCTTCTATTTGTTTATAAATTTGTGTTTTTCAAGGTACTGGACTAACACAGCCCTCTGAAGTGCTTGAGGGATCAAAATCAGCTGTCTTTTCAGAAGCAGTCTATCAGTCATGTAAAGGTTATTCCAGTCCTGCCAGTATGGAAATGGATTTGCTGGATGTGGACTCACTCGCCACTGACAAAGGTGGAGTTGAAATTACTGGCAAATCTCATGTGTTAGTTTTTCATGTCTAACTTTCTTTGATCAGCCAACATTGCTGCCAGGATGAGGTCAGATTGTGCTTATCATCATGATTGCTTCTTATTTTGGTAGTTGGTTACCATTTCTATTTTCAATAGGCTGGAGTGTTTTCTCCTCTGAAAACTTTTGTGTGATAAGTTCATCATGTGGGAAAAGAATTAGATAAAGTCATATTATTTGGATCATGTTGAAAAAATATCCAGTGACCTGTGTCCTGTTTCTTGTCAAAAGCTACCATGAACAGATATGCACTGAACCAGTAAAGTCTGTGAAAGTACTAGGAGTTTCTTTTCTATTTCAGCACACTTTTTTTGCAGGGATTTTTGTGGTGGAAAAAGACTTTGGTCTTCTGGAAGTCTGTGCAAGCATATTTCCTAGCCCACATGAAGGTGTGGCTACTGGCTAAATATTTTAAAGAATGGCGTACCAAAACAGGTGGAGATATACAGTCTGTGTCATTGGGAGTTTATTTTATAATGTTTTTTCCTTTTTCTACAAGCTTTAGATATTCAAATCATTGAAGAACAGCTTTCAGAACTTTACTTAATAGTTCCCAAAGCATACCATCTTACTGAGGAATTGTCTTCAAGCAGTTCTCTTGAAATTCATGCAAAGTGACTAATATTGGGGGGTTTTTGTTTTTATTACTATTATGGTTGCATTCTCAATTTTCTGACTCTTTTGTCTGTAATAGGGTCTTGAGTAGGCCTTAGTGGTTCTGGCCAGCCCCACCTGGAGCCCTCACTCATACCCCCATCTTGGACCCACCAGCTCTACATGAGCTCATGCTCCTACTCTGGAGGACTCTCTCGCAGGCTGGAAAGATTTTGGCCCATCAAAGGGATGTTAAGGAAGCACTATCTTCCTCAGGGAATGGTGGGCACAAGTGCATGTGGGAGTTCCTTAACAAGAGGCAATTGCCAACAGCCTGTTCAGAGGCCTTGTCTGAAGAGCACTTTTGTCTCTAAAAGATTCTCTGCAGAATGTAGTTGTTTTCACTGTATATGTTTTTGTTAAGATCTGTAGAAGTGTTATGTGTTCTGTTGCAGGGTACATTAATCTTTGAGCCTTCTATTGGGGGAAAAAGCAGAAGAAAAATATACTGCTATTTTATTTAGATTTTTTTCCTAATTCTTCCTTTAATTGAAAGTTCAGGGCAGCATAGGAAATTGATACTGGCACACCTTGTTTTAAATAGCTTGCTCTTCTGTTGAAGATTTATTTATTCCATGAAATAAAGACTTTGAGATATTTCAGAAAACTAGTAAAATAATAATGACCTTTGTTTATGGGACCATCTGATGGAAGGACAACATAAGGAATCAAAAAGGAAACAAATGATGGGAGAAATCTTAGCTGGGTGAACTGCTTTTAGCTTGGGATAAGTTGAATTCTCCCTTGATAAATTTAGATACACTCTAATGTTGTTATGGGCTTGCTGGTCCTTAGTAAGAAGTCTGAGTTTTGCATATGAAAATAGTAGGGGAAAGAGTTAGGAAATGGCTCTCAATAATAGACATTCTAGTGGTCTTAGTCTATGATGTCAGATGACATGGAAACCTTCCTCTTAAAGAACTAATTGGAAGAACCAAAGCATGCTGCATGAGTACACAAGCGAAGAAAAATTAGAGTCTTGTGAAAATTTTTACCTGGAAGAACTCTGAAATATAGCTCTGCACATTAATTCAATCGATAGCTGTAGAGACTGAGCTGGACAGTTCTGATACAGGTTTTGCTGGACTGGATAACTTGAGGTGCTGAATGATCTCTGGCCTAGGTGAAAAATCACAAATATGGTCATTGGTTACCTTTAAATTATTATATAATAATTCCTCTTTGAGCTTGTGAGGAAGAGCAAGAACATAACATAGAAAGAGGTTGTTAGGGCTTTTTTTATACTATCTCAAAAAGGAAGCAAAATGCTTTAGTAAGAGAAGGAAATAATTGAATAAGCTTTTCTGAAAAAATATTAGTATAGAATAACAAAAAAGAATGACTATGGAAATACTTTGTGTGACAGAGTCTTGTTAAAAGATGGATTTATCTAAGCTCATACTAGGCTTCTTTTCAAAATAGAGATGCAAGTTCAAAA
>VYZP01070398.1:353-14524 GCA_013400635.1 Hypocryptadius cinnamomeus
GCCAGACCCAACATGGCACCATAACAAAAATGCTGTATTTTCTCTGTGATCAAGCTCAGGGATTTGCAAACCTTTACAAGGCAGAGCTATTACCCTAAAACATTTATTGTGGGTTCCTCTGCACTTCTTTTATCATGCTTTTCATTAAAAGTGCAACAAAACCAATGCAAATGATAGACTACTATTTAATAACCACTGGCTTTATTGCTTGTGATAAAAGAATTTCGCTTGGTTGTATTCACCTCACATTTGGGAATAAGGAGGAAGGGAAAGAGCAGAGCTCCATAAGTAGCATAAATGATCAACAAAACTTTCTTGTTTGAATACAAAATATACAAAGCATTAAACTTAACTGGATGCTAAAGAGCAATTAGGGATTGTTTGATAAACTGAGAGGAATTTTAAAGTGAAAGCCCCTGGGAAAGAAACTGCAATATCATAAAGAGGCCGTGATTTAGGTAAGTGTAGTTGTGGCCTTGTTTTATCCGGCCAACAAACAGCTTTCTTAAAATCAGAGAAGGTCTTGGGAGACTACAGGAGTATCAGAAGGAAAAGCATACGGCCAGAAGTGAATTAGATAAAAAAAAAAACCCGATGGTTTTATCCAAAGGAATAATAAACAATTCAAATCTAGGGCCCTTCAAGGGCACCTTTATTTTTTCAAAACAGTCTTCAATTATTGTCTTCTTTTGACAGTAGTAGTATTGCCGTAGCTGTGATATGCTAATGTATAATGAAGTCAAGGCTGGAAGGAAAAGGTTAACAAATAATGGGAAGACAAACTTTCAGACACAAATATTCTTTCTCCAAGTCTGAAACAGAAGCAGCAAACTACAAAGTCAAACTCAAACTAAAAAACAGCTCCTCTGAATTTTACTCAGATTATATCTTTCACATTAGGACACTGCCTATAGAGCAGAGAGAGACAGGCATAAGATTGTCTCTGCAGGACAGAAACAGAAAGATATTTTCTGTTGAACACAGGTGAGGCTTCAGAAATAGGGAAAGTTATAAAATGCCATAAAACTAGTATCACTAATGAATAGATGTTTTTAATGCCAAATAGAGTAAGGAGTTTTTTATTTGTGTGTGTCATTGGGAGATATTTTGCATGTTGTGTTTTTGAATATTTATTTTAGCGAATGATAAAAAGATGTGCAATAAAAGAGATATATTCTGAATATGATGACAGTTCATTTCTGCAGGAAAAAAAACCCTTATCTTCATCTCTGTAATATTGTTTCCACCCCTTATAGAGCAAAGAAAGGACATACTCCAGGTAGCAGAACAATTGTGTTACCAGTAAAAATATGCAGATTACAGACATGTATTACCAAATTTAAGAAGTAACTCCAGCTATAGTTATTGAGGCAGCTACTTTTCCCACAGTATCAAGCAGCTAAAGAACAAGGAGTGAAGAGCACTTGGCACTCAGTTTCAGACCCTATCCAAATAAGTAGCCAATGCCACCTCTTTTTGTGTCCATATTTCACCCAATCAAAATATTTTCAAGGCATATTCTAATGGGCTTTATTATAAATAGTCCAAATAAACAGAGATCGGAGTTTACTGAACTAGTTTTTAAAGAACTTTACAGGAAAACATTAAGCAGACTCAGGTAATTATTTTACCCACTCCATCCTCCTAAAATATCTGTCTGTGGCCATAAATTAAAAGAAGGGAAAAAGAGTTAGTTAAATTTATTAAGTGGATAACCCCTTTCTTATAATGATAAATGCAAACTATATTTAATTGACAGTCACCTGAGGACAATATACTGAAGACAGATGTCATGGAAGGCGAGCAAAAGATTAAACATAAACTCAAGGCATTTCATTTAGTGTCCAAGGAAAGATGATTGAACACCTTCAAAGTTGCCACTGAGAGCTATAGAGTTATCTGAGAGATTTGGAACTTTTTGATCAAATGAAGATTCAAAGCCTTCCCAACTCTGCGGTATTTATGGAATTACTACACGAAAGGATTTACTGGTTTGGAGGCGGAGATCAATAACAGTTTTTGAAAAGCCCAAGTTAGAAACATCTTGAACTAAGACAAGCGTTCAATATAGAGTTCATTGCTATAGGCTTTAAATTGTCCAGTATAAAAAGAGGGTCTGATGTTTGACCTTCACCAGTTCCTCTGTGAGGAGGGAAAAAAAAGGTATATTTATGGGAAAAAAGGGATGAATAAAGGCCCTAAAATTGAAGTGGGAGATTAGGCACACCAGTTAAAGGTGATTGATGGGCATTTCCAAGCAAGCCTTGGCAAGGCAACACAAGGCCTGATGCTCATTTATAAATAATTTGTTACTGTTTGACTGCATTAGCCTTTCTCCAGAGTCCAGGATTCTGGAGAAAAAAATGTTGCGTGTTTTAGGTACCAGCTAAATTATTAATCTATCTATTAGTGGAAATTTTGAATGAAATTTAGGATTTAGGCCTTCTTTTAGCAAATGAAAAAGCTGCTAAGGGCTCTTGACCTTTGTCTGTTCTTATGGGACAAGATCTTAGCCTCCCTTATGGGAGTTTTATGCTGTAATTTCTGTGAGGCCAGAATTTCACCCAGTAAATCAATCTTAACAATCTTCACCCAGTAAATGCAATCTTGACTGGGTATCACTGACTGGTACCTCAGCATTAAGAGTTGTTTTTTAGTGAAGAGCCTCTATGTCCAAAAGCAAACTAAAAAATTCAAAGCAAACCTCTAAAAACTGACAATTCAACATTAAGTGAATTAGAGTGGATGGGCTAGGAACTTGTTACAGGTGTGAGATTTAAGGATAGTGATTTACACCCACAGCCTATCCACTGGCAAATCATGTTCTGCTGGGAGTGGTTCCTCAGAATTTTCCAAATCCCATCTCTCTCCATCAAGAAGCAGGTTCATTACTGAGCATATTCTGGAGTCACAGGTCACCAGTGTTTCCTCCATTTTCTTTTCATAGGAGGAAAAAGAGCAATTCTCATAAAAGTGCAATGTGTTACTGACACAACGCCAGTGAGGACAGGGGTTCCCACAAACAAATCAAAAAGGCAAACTTCACAGTTTCACAGAGGTAAAAGAGCTTGCTTTGGACACGATGTTGGATATTTCCTTAACACAGACAGTAAAGTGACTATGGAGATAAGATGGACCAGCTTGAGATTTCATCAGCAGGGATTGTGGCAGCAAGAGCTCAGACTGGTACCTATTGTCCAATTCAAGCATGGACCTACCACTAAAACTTAACATTAACAAAGAAAGGACAGGAAAAGATGTGTGTTAGCTTTACATGATACAGATGTGTGAAACTTTCTCCTCTGTCTTTGACTTTTCCCCTCCGTGAAATCAAGCTCACATCAATTATTTCACTGTCTCATCTGATATTAAACTATTAGCTTTTGGAGTTAGGGCTGTAACCCCTAAAGAGAATAAACTAAAGGAGAGCTTTAAGAACACCTAAATGATTCAGGAATCTCAGGCTTACTGGACTTGAATGAGATTTAAGAGACTCAAAAAGCAATTTAGCACTGTGGGAAAATGTGTACAGTGGTTAATTCAGTGAATTCTAATTCCTATAAAAATTCAACGTACAGTATGACAAAAAAATAGCATATCAAGACCTAGGTAATGACTTATCTAATGCAAAATCTGAACACATTAAAATGGGGCTTGACCAAAGTTATAATTATTGTGATTTTTCTTATTTACTTATTTTCTTCACTACAGCACAGAAGCAAAATTCTAACATAGTTTAAAACTGTCCTGAATACTTAGTCTCAGAATACTTAGTCTCAGAAAGAAAACTTTTCCTTAGATATGTATTTTAGAGTTGTTTTCATACTTCTTTAGAGTCATAAAGCAGCTACATGAATAGGAAAACGAAGTTACCGTTCTCCTTTGACCTACAAAAAACTTGCCTCTAAAATCACCATTAAATCACGGGAGGTGTTGGAAAACTGTCACAAAATGAAAGAAGATTAAAACCACAGTCATGAGAGTACAAACTTCCCTGAATTTTGGGCAGTTTGTTGATGAGATGGCCCTCTACTACTGAGAAGATCATTGCTTTCTTCAGGGTGATGTGAGAGCAGGCCTGGAGAGAAAGGAGAAAGCAGGAGAAGGAGAGCAGTGGAAGGTATAAGCAGAGAGAAAAGTAATTAAAAAAAAAAACAGGGAAAAAAACCCAAACAAACAAACAAAAAAAACCCAGTGCTAAATTCTGGCACAAAAGTGTTCTAATAACACTAAAGTATTTGGCTTCCTCTTGCTAAGACATTTCCCCCCTTTCTTCTTCTTTAATATAACACAGATGAGATATTTTTGAGCAGCCAAAACTGCAAAGGTTAATGAAGTATCTCATTAATCTTTCATAATTGTAACATGCCCTTGTGACCCTTGGATGCATAGTATAACAGCAGCATTCAGGTTATGATTCAGAAGAGCCAAAAATAAGATCAAAATCCTGTAAATAAACCCCAGCATGCCTCTGAATACTAGGTGTAGAGTGCCATACCCTCCCATGGCTGGGAAGGTAGCTGGCTTCTGGGAATATGCTATACCAGCTGTTAGCATGTATGGCTCAACATAGAGAAGGCAAGTGCTTTATCTCTTCCCTTTCTGCTTTATTTACCGTTGTGTTTGTGATTCAGTGGGGGTGAAACACTTGGTAGGCAGTACCATAAGTGCAGAGGGGGAGGACAAAATTCAGGACAGCCAGGGTGGGCTGCCATGCAAATTTCTGAGCCATGCAAATTTCTGAGCCATGCAAATTTCTGAGCCAGCATCTGACTCTCTCACCTAAAGTGCATCCTTTGGAAAAAAAGTGAGAATAACTGCAGACTGCTAAAAAGAGACAGAGGGAGCCAGGCAGCTTTTGGAGTAGGGAAAGCACTCATTAGCAAGCTGCAGGCAGAAATCCGTAAAAAGGCAGCACAGCCTGTCTTCTTCCCTTGTTAAGAAATGGCAACCTGCAGAGCTTCCTTGGGCACGTGGGGACACGGGCCCCTGCACCACCTTGTGACAGCTAATGGGAAGGCTTACAGGCCAGTCAGGTGCTCTGGGGAAGGAGAACTAGTGCAAGTGGGTTGTTTCTTGGTCACTGTTTCGCTAAGTGATATTCTGTCTGGTCTTCCTTCTTTTTTTTTTTCTCCTTTAATTTGTCTCACTACTGGAACAAAACAGTTCATCCAGACCACTTGAGATGTCTGATAGGTGATACAGATCCTGCTATCCTTCTTGAAAGATTAATCCCATCTCCAGTCTTATCATTCTACCCACAGGCTTACGTATGTTTTCACTCTGAAGGGTGTAAAATTGACTTGCTATCTCTGTCTGATAGAGCAGTACAAGCAAATAATAGCAGGTCACTCCTTCTGTTTATTTGTATCACACTGTTGGGTACAGATTATGACATCCATTGTTAGGTGCCATCCAAACATATCATGAGAAATAGCACCTCTCCTTGCAGTTCATCAAAAAAGTGTGATCAGGAAAGGAGGATTTCATAGAAAAAGGCTGAGGCATGGAGTAGGGCTGTTTACAAAGACAGTGCAGCTCTGAGGATACTCAAGCCTGGAAGATACTCAGCTTGTCAGTTAGGGGGTTAAGTAGCTTAAATGGAGTGCTGTGCGAATAGCAGCCCTCTTCTTGGTGCCTAACTAGCTTGGGAACATTTCCACAGCATTGCAAATTATCTGGTAAGCATGGCTAAAGCTGGTTTAAAAAGCTCATGAAGGAATTCTGTAGCATATCTGGGACTTGATCCTGATTCTCATGTCTCTCAGCTTTGCACAGACCACTGGTTGTCTCATTTAGCTCTTCCCTCCCTCCCTGCCTCCGTCCCTGCCTCCCCCAACTCGTATTTAGAAAGCAGTGAAGAATAACAATTCGTGTCTGGCAGAGCCTGGACCCTCCCTCAGAGACACCTCTGGTGTGAGAGAGTTCTTGGTCTGTGCCTAGTGAAGACAAAGCAGCCAAGGGTGACTAACAGAATGTAAACGACAGCTCTTAATATCATGCAAGCAACTGAGACAACCTAATGTGAATATTAAGAGCTGATTCACATATATAAAAAATACCCAACAACATAAAGCAAAGATTGATTTTAAGCTAAAAGTAAAACTGCATGAATTAATATTTAAAATGTATAGTACTTCAGATAAAAAGGTGACAGCCCTTATTATTAAATGAAACCCCAGCTTCAGAAGAGAAAAAAAAAAGAAAAAAAAGACCTCCTGGCTAGATATGAAATTACTTGCCCGTAATGTTTCATTTATATTGATAATAAAGCCTTTGGTATGGAGAATGTTCTTTCTTTATTCACTGGTGTAAATGGGACTGCAAGCTGCTAGATCAGGTCCCCAGTCACTACACCAACAGAACATCCAACAGCAAATTCCCCACAAATGCAACCACCCAAAAGCAAACAACTCCACCCCAACATGCATACAACATGCCAAACCTAAGCTATCCTGACATTAATTAGAAACCACAGAAATCAGATGTCACTGTTGATCAACTTCCAAGCCCACTCTCATGACTGGTATTACCTTACTTGCTTGGTAAGATAGAGAAGAAAGGAGAGGAGAAAAAGGGACAGGGAAAAGGAGAAGAAGGAGGAGGAAGAGGAAAAGGAGAGTTATGCCATATTAAACCCAGAGCTCTGCATGACAAGGTCTGACCAGGTCTGAGGGCTCCACCCCAAAGAGCAGCTCTGCAGTGCAGGTCCCAGGCCCACCCAGGAGACAGGGGCAGAGATGGGCACACCCACAGCAGGGTTCAGGCAGGGACTGAAGGTCCCAGGCAGAGGTGGGACATGTCCCCTGGACCCTTGGCAGGAGATGGTGGGGCTGGGGGTCCCAGGGCAGGCCAGTCCCAGCCACTGAGGCCTGTGAGCATCACCAGGACCCTGTCAGGACTAGACTTCAGTGCTCATGTGCTCTTCTTCAGGCACTGGAGGTGGGACACTTTGGAGACTCCTTCCCCTCCTCAGGAAGCTGTAGGGAGCAGTGAGGTCACCCCTCAACTTCCTCCTCTCCAAACTAGACAAGCCCAGTGCCCTTAGCCACTCCTCAGAGAACATTCCTGCCAGCCCTTTCCCCAGCTTTGGTGCCCTTCTCTGGATGCATTCAAGCATTCACCTTCACATCCTTCTTAAAATGAACTGCACACAGTACTCAAGGCTGCACCAGTGCCAAATACAGCAGGATAATTGACTCTTCTGACCAGCTGGTGATGCTGTGTTTGATGCACTCCAGGATAGGTTTTGCCCTCTTTGCACCTACTAGGGGTGCTGCCAGCACCCCCAGGCCCCTTTCTGCAGGGCTGTTCTCCCACCATTCCTCTCTCAGTTTGGTCTCATGTCTGGTCTCACTCCATCCCATTTCATGCCACTGGTGATTGCCCAATGCTCCAATCTATCCAGATACCCCTGCAAGGCCTCTTGTCCCCTGAGACAGCCAACAGCAGATTGATTTCCTCTGCAGACTTACTAACTGTGCATTCAGCTCCTGTATCCAGGTTGTCAATATAAATACTGAACAGAATAGCCCTGGAATTGCACCCTGAGAAACACTGTGGTCACCAGGCAGATTTAGCCACATGCACCACAACGCTTTGAGCTCTGCTCTTCAGCCTTTGTACCATGTACCTGCTCATCTCAGCTGGACAGCTTGTCCAGAAGGATACTGGGAGGGACACTGTCACCTTTCAGTGAAATTGGGTTTTGCATACAGATGTGTGCAGGAATTATTGCCACCTCCCCTCTCTGCTCAGCTTGCTCACGTCATGATCTTGTCTCTGCATTTATTACTTCTCATCTACAGTCTGAAACCAATTGGCTGGGGTACAACTAATTACCACTAGGGATCAAGCACTAACCTCAAGATCCTCTAAATAACAACAGCCATAGAAAGGTTAATAACCGTGATAATAATGTGTTGTTGTGATGCAAAACATCTTCATCATTTCCTACCATGTTTGCAACATTTACTTGGGGACACTAGGAGTCCTGGAGGCTTCAGTATGTTCATATGTTCCTGCCACATTTCTGCATGCTCAAAGGCTGGTGAATATATATAAATGGTCTCTTGCAGCAGAGACCAGTTGCAAAATCATTTGGGAGTTCAGAAGACTTCCTAATGAAACACACATGTAATTCACTGAAGGCAATATTTTTAATTGTATCACATCAGAGCTGCAATAGAACCACATCATTTGCTGGTAAGACAAGACACACAACACACCAGCATATATAGCCCTCAGAGGTACCAGGCAGTAACCCATTTTATCAGGAAAAGCAGAAGGTGATGCCACATTCAGAAAAGAAAGGCTTTAATTTAGAAATTAAATAATTTTACACATTCTAAAAAGAGAAAAAACAGTAGAAAAAGACAGGAGTAAAATAGAAACTGTGTATTCTGCTGTGAACTCAACTTAGATGTTTTACAGATTCATTACAAAACATTCAAGTCATACATTTCTAAGAGATAATAGCTTCTGGGTTTGTTAAAAAGCTCTTATTACTCCAGGTTTATAAGAAAGTTCTTTCAATTTAATCACTTTTGAGACTAATGGAGCTAATTTGACTTTGTCCTAAAATCTTCTAGCTGGTTTAATTCAATATATTCATCATTCATATAAAAGTCTCTGAACAAAAGTCTTTGCCAATAAGTGGCTTTCAGAGATTTACAGCCACAGTATTTAGGAAAATTAGACATTACCAAAAGTTACTTAAATCTTTCCCCATGCTTCCTGTTGTGTAGGTGTTTTTAAAACTTGTATAGATCTAAAACTGGTTTGAAAAGCTAAATATTCTGGATTTGGGTTGCTTTTTATACCAGCTTCATGTTTTTTCTGGTTTCAAGAAAATGCACACATGTGCTTTGTTTTGTATCAAATAATTAATTCACTGTAGTTCTGTGAGTTGAGCAATGCATCTGGGCTGAATAAATTATTTGAGCATGAATCAAGAAACATGCCTTCTGTCCCTTTTATCTGGAAGTCTTTCAAGTAAGCTGTCATCCTATCATGTAATGAATGAAAAAATTCCTTGACATTTAACATTGTCCTGATCATAGTAGTTGCACAATACAGGGTTAGATGACACAACAAGGATTTATATGGCTTATCATCTAAATAGCTAGATTAGATGCACCTGAGAACAACTTGCTATCCCATTGCTACTTGTCATTGCAACTTCATTTGTTATTGCATGACAACCTCTTCACACATACAGCCTGGTGCAAGCACAATGCCCTCATATGCATTTTTCTTCATGCTGCATTTTGTTTATTTTTACGTTTATTTGAACACTCCACAATTTCAGCCAATTGTATAAAAGCTCTAACTGATCTTGCTCATATTTACTTGCACACTGCTGATCTTTCCTTAGAGACTCAGGGTTTGTTTGCTTATTTGTAGACCTCTTTTACCCTGGCTGGGATCACACCTTAACTCATAGTCTGGCAGATGAACTGTATCTAAGACTTTCTACCAGCAGGATTGGTGAAGTAGCAGTAGAGACCTTGCAAGAACCAGATCGAACAATGACTTGAGACGGTATTATGGTTTAATCCAGCAATCATCCAAGCCCCACATCTGCTTGCTCACTCCCCTACCAGTGGGATTGGGAAGAGAATTAGAAGGATAAAAGGTAGAAAGCTTGTGGGTTGAGATAAATACAGTTTAATAGGGAAAGAGAAAGCTAAGTACAGAAGCAGAGCAAAACAAGGAATTAATTCACTCCTTCCCATCCGCAGCAGGTGTTCAGCCATCTCCAAGACAGCAAGGTCCCATCACACGCAATGGTAACTCAGAAAGACAAACATCATCAGTCCAAATATTACCCTTTCCTCCTTCTTCCTCCCACTTTATTTACTGAGCATGATGTCATATCAGTGTGGTCAGTTTGGGTCACCTGTCCTGGCTGTGTCTCCTCCTGAGCTTCCTGGCCAGTGTGGCAGTATGAAAAGCAGAAAAGACGTTGGCTCTGTGTAAGCCCTGCTCAGAAATAATAAAAAGATCTCTATATTATCAACCCTGTGTTCAGCACAAATCAGAAACACAGCCCCATATCAGCCACTGTGAAGAAAATAAACTCTACCCCAAGCAAAACCAGCACACATGGACCTGACATGATATTTTTTTCTCAGTAGTACAGACCCAGAGTGATGTAATTTCATCTATTTCAAGCAACTTTTTTGAGGTGCCAGATGGAAACATACTAATGAGAGATACTGATCTTAATAATGCTGTTTTGGAAGTAATAAAGATCACTGAGGTGACTGACAGTGTTCCTTTGTGCTTTATGGTAAAACACTCTTTGCTCATTCTGTCCAGCTGCAGTTTCTGCAAGGCAGAAGAGCATCACTTTATCTTAACATTGGTCTTAAAATAGGAACTGGGAGCTACATGCTTCTTCAGAATGTAGAAACTGTCCATATGAATTAATTTTATGGTTCTATCTGAGTTTCTGTGGAGAGGTTCAGTGCTTGCAGATGTAATTTTAGCCTGGGAAACAGGATGCCTGGGAAATAGGACACCTGGGAAATAAGGATGCTTTTATGCATGTGGCTTGTGTGGACTTGCCTATCTGTTCATCTTTTCTCCCTCACCCCCATGAGGGACTTTTGCCATTGGTGGGTTTCTAGATGATCTGACAGCAAAGCATGTCCTCCAGCCCGCTGTACTGCATCCTCACCACCTTTGGGAAAAATCAAAGGCTGGGTGGAGGACACAGACCCAGATTAGAACTCCACTGATGAGCAGATTGCACAAGCATGATGCTGCATCTGTCAACAGGAAGATGCTCTGAACGAACTGGTCTGATGGCACAGTTAACTTGGTTTGAGTAGGAATTTGGAGTAGAGATCTCCTGGGATCCCTTAAAACCTGAGTTGTCCGATGACCTCAACACTCAGCAGTAGTTGAGAATGCTGATGATACTTCCTATCAGCTAGCAGAGGGGACAGATTGTTAAAGAAATTTAATGAAAGTCTAACAGACTTCATTAGTGTTGAAGTCCTCCCCAAAATGCTTTTATCTTACATTTCCATGGGCAATGTTGCCTTAATCTTTTTAGGGTTTTAAAAACTGAGGTGCATCAACAGTAAAGCTTGCAAATTATGAAGAAAATGAGCTAATTTCCCATTTCTACTTTTATGCAGAGTGACATAAACCCAGCAATAACCTGGCATTTTATTTGATAAACTTTTTTCTTAAGTATTTCAAAGGAACATGACTTGCAATGGTACACAATCTGAAATTAGTTCCCTGACAGTCCCTCATGGTATCAGTTTCACTTGGGAAAAACTAATTAAATGTGAGTTCTCTTTGATGCAGGAAATAAATGTGTTATAATCGCTCACCCTACAGGCAGCCCCCGTGCTTAATTATACACACCATATGCATGGCATGACCAGAATCCATCACTTCTTCCATGGGTGAGCAGTAGCAAGCAGGCCTGGCACCAAACTGAGACCAAAAGGGAACTGCTGATGAAGAACTCTTGGGTCCATATTCCATTTTTAATGATGTTTAGGCACTGATTATCCCCCAAAATATGTAGGAGGAGCAAAGTTAAGAGTATAGCCACCAGAGGCAGTTTCTGTACTCAGTGTAGACAGACTCTGCAGCACTTTCTCACTGAGCAGAGAAAGGAACTTGGCCGACATTTTAAATCGCTAATAGAAAACTTCATCTGGGTTCCTTAGATGGACCACAGATTCGAGGCAAAGTCAGTAAGGCTGCTTTCCTCTATCTTTCATATGAAACATGCCACACAGCAAACAGCATGCAATTCATCTGCTTTAGAAGGACAAAAGGCTGAGTCGACGCCACTGGATTGCTCCCTCACTGCTGCTCCTTAGGATATTGTGTGATAAGCTGATATTTGCTTACTGTGTTTCGGCTTTAAACAAATTCTGAAATTGCCTCTTGCAATAAAATATATGCATCTGCCATTGAATGTAACTGATCTATGAGAACAATTTGAAAATTTCAGAGTCACTTCAGGTGCAAACATAAATAGCAGATAATGATTTTTTTTCTCATTTTTTTCCTTATTTGTAAATCCTTGATATGGCCTTTGCTAATGCTGCATCTATCCGTTTTACTACCCGCTTGATGTGTGAGTAAACACAGCATTGACTTAAGCAATAAATTATTCCTAATCTCCTATTAAGAAACCAACCAGGCCAATAAAAAAATAGATCCAACTACTTCTTCAGTCACAGCCAGTTTTAAACTATTTTTACACCATAGTAGCCAGATTTCGACAATGTCCATTTCCAGTCAGCCTGCTAGAGCCCTGCTTAGCGGATTATTCCTTTTCTCAATCCAGAAAGCTGGCACAGGTTTTTTTTGGGCTGTAACATGCAAATGCTTGAACAAATCCCTTTAACAAAAGGGCAGAGACAGTAGCTGAAGGGTCAGAACCTCAGGTCATTAACACAGTCAAGAAGAAATGCTGACTTTAGGTTCAAGGATTTGGTTCTGCTAGTAACCATCCCAGAGTCACTAGGCAGTACTAAGAATTGTTGTCAGTAGATTTAGAATCCTGTGTTTTGTGCAGACAATGATTACAAAAAAAAATGCCTTTTCCATTTAAAGCCATAGAGAGGAGAGAGGGGAAAGAGTCCAGTCCTACCCCGTTCAAGAGCAAGTCAGGTGGGGGGAAGCAAGTCCAATACTATACAATTATTTTCAAGCTGCAATAAATTCCAACCCACACGGCTCAGGGTTGTATTTTGCTCATCACCTTCATTGTTTCACTTGTTCTCCTGCCTGTTACTTCAGCCTACCTGCTTATCTCCTCCTTCCCCATGCACCACTGGCAAATACCGGCTTGCCACTTGCACTTCCCTTTCCTCCATCTGGCCATGCCAGTCAATGCCTGTGACGCCCCATCCCATTCACAGCCTCTGGCATTGCTTCCATCTTACTTTCTGCCATCTCTTACTACATCTCCTGTTTCAATCCTCCTACCCTTGCTGGGCTCACCCCCACACCTCCACCACTTCCTTCTCTCTTTCTGTCCTCTATTCCTGTTTATCATTTCCTCATTGTCTCTTGCAGCCTCATCACATCACTTGCTGCTTACCCTACAGTCTCATCAGTCCCTGCCTTGCCCTATTTCTCTTAGTGTGCCCTTACCTAATTCCCTCCAGTTCCTCTCCCCTCAACACTGCACTGTCTCATTTTACTGCTTCATGTGCTGTTTTCCTGTCCCACTGTCACCTTTCCCTATGGTCCCAGAGCTTTGTCCTGCTCTTTGGCACTCACCTTCAACACCTCTCTGCTTGCCTCTGCTTTCCCTTCTCCTAACTGCTCTGTTTTCCACCACACCTTGCTACTGTAATTCACTGCTTGTTCTGGCCAGTCCCTTTTGCTACTGTTCCCTCTCCTCCTCCTCTTCTCCCAGCAGCCATGTTTGCTCCCTACACACACTATTTTTGTTTACTGTTACACTTACTGCTAGCTCTTGCTCCCCAAATGACCAGGACATTTCTCAGATCACCTTGTTTGCACCCTGTGCTCAGTGTGTCCTCTCAAGCCTTGATCTGCTGCATACATTCCTCCTCAGCTTGTTGGCCCAAATGCTGACTGCTTTCTCCTTATTGTCCAGAAGCTGCATCTGCTGTCCATTTACACTTATTCCTTGTTCTTTGTCACTTGTTACCCTGCTTGTCCCCCTCCTCTTACCAGCCTGTCAGACATGAATCTTTCCCATTGCTGCACAGCCTGCAGCTTTGCTCTTATCGTGTCACCAGCACTTTCTGCTTATGATTGCTACTTGATTTCCTAGCAAGCCTCCTCATTCTCCTGAATGACTGCTCTCGAAACTCCCCTTGCCTACAAGCTCGCAGCTGTAATGCAGCTGGCCTTTTACCACTTCCTATAGCTGTTTCTGCTCCCAACTCTTAGCTGCCTGCCTTCGGTACCTTTCCAGGCAGCAGTATTCAACTCCTTGGTGGGTTGACCCCAGCCAACAGCAAAACTCCCACACAGCTTCTTGCTTATTCCTATCCCAGTGGAGTAGAGAAGAGTACAAGAAGAACGAAAGCTAGAAAACTCGAGATAAGGACACTTTAATGCAGTTAATAAATGAAGTTAATAAGCAAAGACAGTTTTATAAGCAAGGGAAAGAAGCAGGGGAAAAAAACAATGCAAAAACAATCACTTGCCCC
>VYZP01070405.1:0-26392 GCA_013400635.1 Hypocryptadius cinnamomeus
ATATGCTTATATATGTACATATATGTTTAAACCTAGTATAAAATCAGCTGTATGCCATTTCATTGCAGGTTACTTAAACTTACCTGACCATAAATGGTTTCTTTAAATGCTCTTTTCAAAGAGACTACCTGGCATTGCATATCACCTACGAATACAGCTATTTAGAAAGACATTTCTGCTTACTGTCATTGCATCCACCAAGTAGCTAAAAGTCTAGCAAAAATGAGAAACAGAAAATATTGCTCTCCTAAAGTAAATAATTCTATGTGTGTTTGTCTAAGGATTACCTTTGAGTGATTTTGGCCCCTCGTGTAGTTTTCATTAATAGCAAAAATCAAAAGATGGCTTTATCAGAATAATAGTAACATTTTACCTTTTTTTGTTTAGATCAAGCCACATAAAAATCAAGGGGCACAATGAAGCTACTAGGAATGTCCCTTGTTTATTACTACCCCTGCCTAAATACAGCACTAATAAGATCTCTTGAAATATGGCTGAAGAAGCAGATAAATAACACAATAAAGACAAAAATGAAAAACCAAAAATAAGGATACATGTCCACAGAGATGACTACTTCTAACACAGCTTGGTCATCTGTTTCCTGTTATAAGGTTACTTTTTTCAGCATTACAGGCTACAAGGGAAACATAAAAGAATACTGCCAAGATTAATGGAAAATCAAGACTATGCTAGGACAGCATTTTGTTCACCCTATAGCTGGTCCCAATGAGCCAGACAAATTAAAAACTCAAATAGTATTTAGATATGCACTTTGTACATCAAGATAGCTCCTTGCATAACTAGCTGCTAGAACAACAGTTGACCACTCACCAGGACCACAGTGTCTAGTCACCTTGTTTAGGCAATTTTAGGCTCTATTAATTCTATATCATTTATGTACACAGAAACATAGGGCAAAGTAACATACCTAAAAATTAACATAATTGAGTTCATCTTTCTAGAGAAAAGTACATGCCACAGTTTAGCAATTTAATCTGTGGTGAATTAGGTATTATCTCTTGCTGCACATCTTTATTTTTATGCTTTTTTTCATCTGCTTCTCTTCAGTTTTCAATAAGCATCAGTTCATCTGAAGTATAGTTTAGGCTTTACTATTCATAGTAACATAATTCCATCATTGGACATGAGAAAGAGTCTGTTCTCCTGAGAAGAAACCTGAGCCCATTGATGCCAATAGCAACAAGCTCACACCAGTATCACAAATGGAATACAGCCTCACTAATCCTGTAAGCCATCAAGATGATGGATATTGTGAGATGCCATTAAAATATTCCCAATTTTGGGAAGGAAAAAAAACTTGTCATAAAGTCACTTTGTATAGTTTGGCTCATCCAAGAAAAAATGGGATGTCATCATGCATATAAACACAGCACTACTTCTGCAGGTTTTCTCCCTTGCTTCTATAATTCTTTTCTTCCTGTGAAGCCTATTTCTTTGTGGGGTTGCAGATACAAAATAATTTACTTAAGTCACAAGTAAGCAACACGTGTGGGAAACTGTCATTAACATGAAAACAGGTACTTTAATAAAATGGGAAAAAATGGGAAACAGAGAGTGGTATTTGGATTCTTGTTTGACTTTACCTGTTTTTCTAGACCATCTGAAGCACCTAATAAACGCTTGGTCCTTTGTCCAAATAAGGTTCCTTTTCCACCTCTCTTTTTAAGAAATCCTGGTTTTGCCTGTTAAAAACCCCATTTTTATCTTTTATTCAGTAGCACACATGTTCCCTGTTGTACACCCCAAATGTATTCCTTCTTTTCAGGCAGATCCAAAAACTATTACAGACTACTGACACAGATATTGCAAAAAATGTGAAGCATGTATGAGCAGAGAATTCAGCTCTTCTGAAAGCTCTGTATTATTGCATAGTATCAAACCATGCCAAATGTTCAACACCACCACAATTAAAACATTGATATTGCTACCCACTGCCTGGAGCAGAGAAGTGTGAAAACCCTTACTGTAAACACCATCAGTTTCCAACTGCCTCACTTTGACAAGTTCCTCCTTCAGCACAAGAAGGTCATAAAGAGACATTTGCTCACTCCAGAAAAGCAATTTAACATGACTAATGTTCAGATTGACATACCAGTAATTTAGAAACTGAATTCCCATTGGGCAAGTATTGCAGAAAACTCTGGAGACGACTGGTATCACCATGTATTTTGTATTTGTCATACATTCTTCAAAACTCAAGTTCCTCCTGTAACCACAAATAGCTGCAAAAAAAGTATTTCATCATTATCTATAGAAGAACTCAAGGTAAAGGGAGGAATTCACTCCTACTTGCTCACTTTTGTGCTTTTTAAATAAGTGGGTAACGTTCCATGTGTTCACATTACAAAAATCCAAGTATTTAGATCTTCTAAATATCTATGTTTCATGAATAATAAAATACTTTTGGATTCTTTTTTTGTGCCAATACCTATTGTTTGTAATTCAGTTAGCCACGTCTGGAAGCTATGTTCACAGTTTTCAAACTTCAGATTATTTAAGTTGAAATATGGCAGAATTCACAGACGTGTAAAACCTCTAAACATGCAGTAAAAATCTCATTAGGAGCTGCCTTCTATTGTGTTTGTGTCAACAGGTGATTTAAAATTAGGGGGGAAATGGAGCACAGGAGAACGCTTATTTTCATTTTAGAGCAGAGTAACCACAATTATCCTTTCAAATGGTTCCACTCTAGTCAATTGGTCAAATTTTAAACTGAATACAAAATCAATGAAGATGACGTATGTAGACACATGAACTGTTCTTAAATATTTCTTCTGACGCAAATTTCTTACGAATGGGAATCAACACACTTCTATTACCAGTGCAACAGTGAAGGATCCATTCACTAACATCATGTCTAGCTCCCACTTTCTAGTCAATGGATAATGAGGAGTTTGGTTTTTTTAAACCAAATGTCAAATGCCTGGTTACAGAATCTTTGCATAATATTTAAAGGTAAATCTGAAGTCTTTTTAAAAAATTATTGGCAAGGTAGAATACATTTTTAATAAGCAGATTGAGGCCCAAAGTATTCTGATGAACTTTTATTACAAATAATCTTCCTACAGTAGTATGGAATTCTTTAGCAAAGTCAGGCCACCACCTGTTGCACAGCCATCTTCAGTAACACAATAAATTTGATCTTCTCTGTTCCTCTGGTGATCAGCACTGATGGCTGATAACTGCTCTGCTTATGAACACAAATGCTGTTTTGACCACGAATGCAATTTCCAAGCAGCCAAGACACAGCTTTTACTGAAAAGGAAATCACCTTTCCTTCAACAAAGCCAGTTTTTTCTAAACTTTTACAGATGGATATAATTCCATGCACAGTCATTAGATCCAGAAACTTCTCAGTATGAGAACCAAAAGTTGCTTAATGACACATTACAAGTTGATTTGTGATGCTCTGCATGCAGTTTGCTTTTTAGGGGTTTGGAGGCTGCTTCCCTTTCTGAAGGCAATGCGTTCAAGATGCGGGATGTCTGCTTCCCAGCGCTGCCTCTATCTGCTGGATGTCATTATGCACTGAAGATTTATGTTCAGCTTCAAATCAAATGCAAGCTTCACACTCTAAGTGGGGATGCCCACAAACATATTGTTCTTTGGAGAGCAACTCTCTGGCTCCATAGATATAACTTGGACAGAGTAGTTATGTTCTTCTGCAGCCCATGCCCGATCCAGATCCACAAGTCCCATACACTGCTTTCCTAAATGAGAGCAAGGGAGAGCACAGAAACTCAAAATGTAGAAACATCAGCAGAAATGTGCACGTAAATATTCAATGTTAGGAAAACACATCAGTAAGCCATCTAAAAAATAAGTTCCAAATCTACTTTAAAAAACATCTTAATCTGGTTTAGGTTCCAAATCACATCTGTGACTTGTAACCCTCATTTTGCAAAGACCTTGAAGAGATTATGACTATTAACTCTTTATATATGGAAAAAGGCACAACTATTTAAAAGTATTCTCAAAACTTACAGAAAAAAGCATGCTTTAATGTAAATGGGAAGAAGAAAAATGCCTGGTTTACCCCTTAGCCCTCTGAATTGCCAGACTTCTAGTCTGTTTATAACCATAGCTGTTTCCCTCCTGTACTTCCACCTAAAATCTGAAAATCTCTGGTTATTGAACATAAACAATAGACTAAAATACCAAAAAGTGATCCAGTGTAATTGATTTGAGACATATTACTGTAACTACTTATAAACAAACATACTAAATTGGTAATGCAAAATAAGCTTATTTCAGATTTACCTGCAGAAAAAAGCCAGGAAGGATAGAGGGTTTTTTCTGCTTAGAAATTTTTTATTATGATACAGCCATGACAAGATCATAGGACCATTTGTCTTTACTTATTTACTCATTATAACTGATTATTATGTTCTGAAAAGCAGAATTGACTTGTCAGATTGTATTTTCAGCAGCTTGAAACTCTATTGAAAGAAAAATTTAATGCTACTTTGAAACGTTTTAGCACTAGTAGTTGCAGTCTCAAGTCTGAAGTCAACAGGGCACAATCCTGCTTCAGTCTCAAACAAAGATCCTGCCTCTTCCCTTGTTCCTGGAGAACTGTATAGTTAAATGTATTTGGGGTCTGAGATGAAGAGACAGGAGCACATCCTGTTTGCCTTTGGAATAGGAGTCTGGCATTCCAAACTACCCTCTGGAACAGCTCATCTCTCTTCCCTGAATATATAAAGAGCTTTTGTGCCTGTATGATTACCAGCCCTCTTGTGCACCCCGGTCAGGTGCCTTTAGAAGTTTTGGGCAGGTGGCACAACACATCCTGCAATATCCTTGTATTTCAGAGCAGCTGGTGCACATCACAATGTAATGCAGGGCTCAGTCCAACCAACTCTGTCCACAGTGAGTCCACAGCCAGGACTATCCTCTCCTTCTCAGCTGGATTCCTTAGTTACAAAAGAATTTCACTGCTTTGAATTCACTATTATGACATTTGGCCTCAGTTCTGCTGCTGGCTTGAGATTTGAGAGGGGTAGTAATTGGGTTGGAGACAAAGATACAATAAGGGAGGGCTTGAAAAAGATCTTCCCAACTCAGTCCTGCATGGATTTGTATGTTGCAGGGAGAAATCACCAGTTTATATAACCAACCAGGACACAACTCTGCAAATTACCTTTTGTAGCTCTATCCTCCCACATTTGTGGTTTCATAGAAAACCACCTTCTGTGGTTGGTTGAACAAAATGGCCACTGTCTCCAACATTATTATTACAATAGTACACATAGTCAGGAGTCAGGGCAAAACACTTAAAAGTTACATTTGTGGGAAAAAACCCTGCAGTTTCAGACACTGAGAACAGATAAAAGTTACAATCCTTCAAAAAAAAATTTCTGGGTCCTATTACAATTTTCAGTCCACAGTGTGGGGTACAACACTAGTAAATGAATACTGACCTTTTTAAAATTTGTTTTTCAAATATTGTGATGATGACAAAAAACTGACAAATTTACTGTCAGCTTTTATACAGGATCTCTATCATTTTCTTTTTGTGCAGCGAGTACAAGAAATACTTTCAATTGTTCAAATTAAGCTTCTTTAAAACATCATGCTTATTAGCTAGTACTGCTCTAATATACTTTGCAAATGTTTCTTCTAAGCCAAAAAAGCAGAGTTATCTCTAAGCAGACTTAAGAGTTCCTAGCCTCTTCTGTTTTTCTGACCTGGAAGCTAGTTTACAGCTTCCATCAAAACAACAATACCAGACAGTAAAATGCAAACTGTCACTTTAATATTGATGATTTTGGATGAAGAAAAACATTGCTATAGCAAGAAGAGAACAGCAAGATGTGAAATGTGACAAAACTTAAATTTTTCAACTGTTATCTGAAGACATCTACTTAATGCCCCACTCATAAATGTCCTACTTCCTTTATGTATCAAGGCAAAACCATTACTGGGATGGTTTACAAAACACCTGCAGAAATTCATACCAATTAGCCTGCGTTCAGGTGGAAGCTGAACAGCTGTCTGATCTGCAAATCTGCAAAGGATCATGTGCTCCTATAAAAAAGACAAAAAAAAAATCATCAATAAAAATGTGATTGAATGCTTAAGCATATCAGAAATGCTACCACGTTGAAGACAGTATTTCTAAAAAAATTCACCTGTGTGGAAATCCCAATTTTTATATTCCAAATACTTGTGTAGGTCAAATGTTTGTAATCACTGCCTCATTTCTCCTCATGAGTATTTATTTCTTGCTAGACTTCCTAATTCTTTGCAGCAGTTGAACACGATGCAATGTATACCAGATAGCATTCTTCAAAGACATAGGCAGGCTAATTTTGCCTTCAATAACTGATGAGCAACACAGCCATCTTTTAGCACAGTCATAATGGGGCAGCCTCCCTGCATCAATAAGCAGCTGAGACAAAATTCTTTAACAGTTGATTTGAACATTTCTCTCAAGCAGTGATTTTGAATCCCAGGATAGGCTAGTGGGTCCAACTTCCTCTGCCCCAGCAAATCCAATCAGATCCTGAAGGCAAAAAATACCTGGTTGTGAATAGGAAAGTTTCCTCCAACAAAAGGAGCACAATTTACTTTCAAACTACCCCTGTTCCATTAAAATTTTCTACAGAAGAATTTCTCCCTGCCCACTCAGCCAGGGGGATGGTGCAGGGGAGGGCAGCAGCAGAGCCCCATCCTCACTTGCCTTCAATGCCCACCACCCGTGCCAGCACAATGGCCCCTCAATGACCAGCCAAGCCAAGGAAGGCAGGTTAGCCAGGTGGTGAGAGCAAGAGCCTTGCAGGTGTGGCACTGGAATTACTGCTCTGATGACAGCTGTGCTTTGTGGGACAGCTGAAATTCTCAGTACAGGGCAGAGTAAATCAGAACCATCTTAAAATCACACAACACTCCCAATTCTCCTACAATGTCATGGGGAGAAAACAGAAATGGGCGACAACGCGAAGTGCTCTCCTAAGCAAAGCTTCAGGAGCTACAGTTCTGAAACAATGACATGTGTCTTGAATCAAAAATATTTTTTTTTTAATCTTGCCTGATATAAAATTATGATTTTAAAGATTTGGTTCTTGTAACAGGTGGAGAGAGCAACTTCACCTAAGTATACTTCAGATTCTTTCAGTGTTCTGAAGTAAGGACACTTACTCCAGCTTTTTTTAGAGGGCCATAAACATCCAAGCCTTTGCTCCACAAAAGTCCTCCATATTAAATCAAGGTGGCAAGTCCCTCAATACACTCCACTCAATTCATAAACAGACACCTGACCGCAAAAAATTTTCCCATATACTATAAAATAAAATATTATCATTGCTTGATACACAAATATTACTCATTTAAATATATTTATAATATCTTGATGCAAGGATATTTGTTCCCTAGTACAGAGCATTGACATGAAGATTTCCAGCTCACAGCTTCATAAAAAATATGGAAGCAAAATAAGAACATGTCATAACACATTTAGGGCCTTACATGTCACACCCAGTCAGTTCAGTTCAAATGTGGCTACTCCTGTAGTACAAAAGAGGTGAAAATGTTAAACCCAGATGTGACCACTGAAGAACAAAGAAGGGGTGCCATGGACTATGTGGCCACTGTTAGGAGAGAAGCAGCAGTGACAGGTAGCTTGGGGAGAAAAAGAGGGATTTAGAGGAGAGGGAGAAGACCCATGTTAGCACACAACTCCTCACCAGTCTTCAGGCACCTGACAGAAGTTGGCTCTTTGCAACAGCAAGTTCCCAGCTCTTTGGACCAGACCAGAGCCAAGGTATGTCATGTCACTTAACCTGAACATCTGGACTGACTCCAGTCCTTGGCTGCTTACAGAGTGATCCAAAAAGATAAACTAGAACCTGTTATGACTACATTGTTTCCCCCTGACACAATGATTAAATTGTCATATTCCCTGTTGGTTGAAATAAAAAAAGCAATTCTAAAGTAATGATTAGAAACTTCTCAAAGTGTGCATAAAGAGTTAACTTGTTTACTAGAACACCCACCTGTTCCATTTCTATTAAATTTCCAGAGTTGTATTTGCAAATTTATACAGTTCTGCTTTCCAATTCTCCTTGTGTCTTGACAGAGCCTCAAAATGCATCACAGTAGAAATCTACAGCTAGCATAACCTTATTCCTTGCAACTATAAACAAATGAATTACAGCATAATGTTCTCATCAAAAAAGTTTTGGAAATGCCAGACTTCTGGATGTCTTTTTAGATCTCACTAAAATGAAAGATAAGAGAAATTAATTTAAAATGGGAACTGGAGTGGGTGACACAGACAATGTCTGGCTAACACATGGCAACTTTGGCTGCTAGCCAATAACCTGTAAGAATTTATTAATATGAAATATAAAAACACATACAGCTAGCTGTATAACAGAAGTTATTTATAACTAGGATTATTTGAGGCACCAACCAGCCTAGACCAGTTGTATAGACTCTCAGGTTACTAAGAGCAGCAATAATTTTTAGCCTTATCTTTGACTCCTGTGCCCTTCTGCAACACAATTAATAAAGTTCTGCAGGTTCTACAGTATTGACAAACCCTGTGATTTAAATCTCCATGGTTTAACAGATTAAGAAGAAATTCACTGAGTTGCAATGAGATTATACACACTGTCCTAATCTAGGCATCCTTGACTTTATAATTGACACCATCGCTCTCTGTACTGTCAGCAGGTTTAATAATGCTAGTAAATATTTTTTTTCTGAACTGAAACCCGAGTTCTTTAGGATTATGTCACAGAGAGGTAGAAAGGAACATTAATCATGGGAAAAAATAATGGTGGCTCCAAATCCATCATGTGGCTTTTGGCATCTCAATCTTCGGGCATTTATTACCTGATAGCTGAACTTCCCTTGTAAGATGGCTGGAGATTTTCTGAATTCTTAAAACTCTCTCTAATTTAGGGATTAAAGAGGATAATCTCTATTTTCCTGCCACACACATTATATTTGCACTGCCCACTGTTTCCAAAAGCATTTGGATATTAGAAATACCCTCCTTCATTTCCATATTTCTGTTACAAAGAATTATTCTGCACCTCCAAAAATCACTTCTATATTGTAAAAGCCAAGAGTCCTGTCTAGGATTTGAGCTGTAAGTTTACATAATCTTGCTTCTCTCAGAAGCAAACATGTTCTTTCCATGCCACATTAAGTGCCTCTAACCCTCAAATTTCAGGTTGCTCATCACTAACTAGTTTAAACTCACAAGACAAAACTTAACAGATCAGTACCAGTTTTCTGCTGCCCACCTCTCTGCTCTTGTCCTTTTCCACTCTCCTGTTACCTTTCACTCTGTAAGATCTGTATGCTTCAGTGATAATTTCTCCTGTGTTTCTCTCAGATTATTTCCACAGACCCCAGCTGCTCAGGGTCAAAACACACTTTAATATTTTAAAAATAATTTTGAACAACATTTTTAAAACTGGATAGAATATAAATACTGTATTAAATTATTGCTGATCTGTTTAAGCTCTTGCCATTTACTATGTCCAATGTTTTAGACATAAATTAGAGGGAGGAACCTAATGTTTATTACTACAGTTGTATTTAACACCTAAACAAATTGGTATTCTGTAATTTTTAACTGATACACATTGAAGTACCTTAGGAATGGCTCACTTATACATTATGACCAAAAAAAGAGGTTTTTTGTGGAGAAACTGTTTAATTTTATTGAAGAAAAAAGCCTTTAAAATGGATGGTGGAGAGAAAACACAATGGCACCTGCACTAATAATGAACATGTCACATAACACATGCCCCTCCTTGCAATTAGAAGATAACCACCTATATTTCATTTGATAAGAAGACCCAGTGAAATGCAGGAAACTGCACATAAACATCTTCCCTCTGTCCTTTTACATACCTTGTAGGACAAAATTTCTTTGAACTGATGACTGAAAAAAAAAATAAATAGATCAATTCAATTCACATCTGAAAATAGCAAAAATGGAAAACAGAAGCAATCATTAGATACTTGAACACATTTTAAAAAAACCAGCAATATCTTTATCATACAGAAAGGCTTTAAAAAATACCAAAGCCTGTTACAGTTCAAGTTCACTGAAAAGGGTACTTAGTGGTGTTTTTTTTCCTAGTATTAATAAAAATTCTCTCTTTAAATCATTATAAATGCTAACACGTGCTTACTGTTTTTCTCACTGTCACACAAACACTTTACATATATTTTGTTTGTATCACAAAGCTAAAGGGTCTTTTCAATGGAATTGGGTACAGAACACAGCTACTATGGGGATACGGCCAGGCTATCAAGTTTTATGATCATATAACATAGGGAAAAAAAGAAAAAGCAAACCCTAAAATGTAGCTCAAGACCAGGCTGATAGTTTTTCATAGACTTATGAGGTTAGATTGAAAATTTCAGCAAACACAACCATTCTTGCAGCATCCACAGCAACAAAAGTTTTCTAAGTGATCATTTCCAGTCTTTGTGGTCTAAAAATGTAGCTGGTGAAAGGTTAAACATTAACCAGCCAATTTTAAAACAAATCTACTGAGAAAAATTATATGCTTGTTAATTTTAGAAGGCTTGGAATTTTATTGTCTCTTTATTAGAAGACTTATTTGTATTATTGTGTCACAAGAGAAAACAAAAGAAATGGAAGTATCAAATTGACTAAGAAAGAACAGTTAAATGCAAAGGTTATCAAACTGACAAGTAATAAAGAATTGCTTTCTATGCACTTCTGTGCCAGAACACTTTGATATTATACAAAAGTATGAAAAATATGTCACATGAATGCATAATATCTCTTTAGATTTGTTGATACCTTTTAAGATTGCATGTTTTCAGTTTCTTATTTTAGCAAATATATACTTAAGTCATTGATGTAACTCCTGGTAGAATTAAATCTAATTCATCTTGGACATCCAAAATGCAAAGCTCAGTTTTATGAACAAAAAAAACCCAGCCAACCAAAACACAACCCTTTTCCTCCACCTAGTTCTGACTCAGAAGACTGTTGAACATCTTATCTTCTGCCACTTTATGCTTATCTTTTACATTTTACTTATATTAAAGGCATTAAAATTCTTAAGCATAAGATATATTAGTATCTCCCACAAGGCAGATTTGAAGACAAAATATGTACACAATTCATTGAAAAAGTATTAAAAATATGAACTGAAACACAGGAGAGCTTATCTACATGGGAATAAATCAAAGGAGTTCCACAAGCAGTAAACTGTGGTATAAAGCAGACCCACTTTTTTAAACTGACTGCTTACATCTTCCTCCAACATTAAAATGTCAATTCCCCTTCTTAGAGTAATTTTCATGAGTTTTCTATTAACTTTGAGATTTTAAGGTAGAAGGTCTGCATATAAGATACGGTATCTACTATGTTGATTGTACAAAGTCTTCTGAACCATGAATAGACTAAATCCAGAAAAAAATAATCCAGGAATTACCAATCTGCCCGTGAGGATGGGTTGACAAACAGGAGGAAACAGTTTCATTGTAAGTGTGAATCAGCTTAGCCTGGCCGCTCTCAATGATCCTCAAATGATTAATTCTATACTCTTTTAGGATTTTATTCCCTCACTTAAGTTGATATTTTAGGGCTTATCTTGCAAGCTTTAGTTTACCTTCGTGGATATTTGAACTTGACTGTATTTTGAATGAAGCCGTAGCAGCAGGGGGAGATGACAAAGGCTGCCCGTGCCCTGAGGCAGTGCTCAATCACCATGTCTGTGGCCACCCCGCAGGCGTGCAGGGCCACCTACAGCAGGAAAAACAACCAAGGGAACAGGAAAATTCATCACTGGAACATTCTAAATACAATCCAGCATTATTTTTGGTTGACTGAGTTAACTAAATGCATGAGGAAGCTTTTGCAACTAAAGCTGTTACACCGAAGGCCTGGTCCTCAATTCTCCAGTTTTTCATTCCTCTCCTTCATATCTATGTTGAGGAAAATTTAGGGTTTATTTCATTAACAAGGAATCAACACTGAGGAAGGGTCACTCACCAAAAGCATTCAAAAGGCAGGTGCACTTCATTGTGATCTCAAATAAACTAAACACAAATCTCCAGGAAAAACAGTAGTTGTGGAATACATAATAACAGAAAACCTATGTGGTGATTTGTAAAAAGTTTTTGTCAAGCAAAAAGGAACTTAGAAATACAAAGAACTATGTCAAAACTGGATTTCAACTAAGCAGTAAGAGAAGAAACAGATATACCTGAAGGTCATATCTAAAGGAAAAAAATTATGCTATTATGCTAAAATTAGGCTAATATTATATAAATTTAGATAATTTGATTTTCAAGTACTGAGTAAAATCTATAGAAAACAAACACTGGAGCTAGGGGAGGCACCAAATACAACTTGCCCTCCTTTAATTATTTTTTTTCCTCTCCTTACTCTTTTATTTCTTTTTCTTAGTGAGGGGCTTTTCAACTAAAACTAAAATAACATTTGATCACAATTACCTGCAAGCACTGACGTGTTTGGGCAACACAGAGGTTGCACCCAAATTCTTTCTGCTTTCCTATAGAAAAGCAAATGACTGCAGTACTCAATATACCACAAGGGAACGCAGGCAGCTCTCTCCTCTCTATACCTGGGATGCCAAATGCACCACTGAAATGGGGCATTACCTTCTCTGCCTCCCCCCATGTGCTCAGCACCTCAAAGAGTAGGCCTGGTGCATACTTAAACTAAGGATGTTTTTGAGGCATATTTCTCATTTTATGAAGCAGTGTGGATTTATAAAACTACATTGTCTGCTTTGCTTTTAGTTCACTGTACGTTTAGAGAAGAGGTTTAATACTGCACAGCTCAGATTTCAGGGTTCAAAGCTGTTTTTCAAGGTAGAGCAACTGGAAGATAAAAACTTTGCTCTCAGATATAGATTAAAACAAAGTCTTTTTTGTTTCCAGTCTGCTGGCTGTAAGCTCAGCTGAGGAGACCATTAATCATCAACTGAACTGTAATTGCATACAGATGGAAAGAAATATTCTTGTCTCAGGCAAAACACAAATATTAACAAGAAAATAATTGCACAATGAAATTTTCTGCTCATATGAATTTAACAACAAAAATAAAACTAGTTTAACATCAGAAATAGAATCTTAATATCACAGCTATCAGATCATCATGGAATGCAATTATAGTTACTTCCTCATCTATCCAAGTAGAAAACAAAGCTAGCTCTCTGCTTTGCTCTTTTTGCTTGCAGAAAAAGAGACCTTAAAACAGCAGCAGATAAACCAGTAGCTTTGCTGAGCCTGTATGACCTGTTACACCAAATGATTTCTTTGTTGGCTTTCTGAAAACCCATTTAGTTAAGAAAAAATCCCAAATAAAATTAAAGACAAAGCTTTATACCTTATATATTGAACTCACGATCTGAAACAAAATAAAACGTGAAGACTAATGCAGATATTTGCAAATGAAGGGCTGGAAAAGAAAAATTTTGAAGTGAACTCTTCTGACATATGCTTCAATATCTCCCTTGTCACAAAACTTGAAAGAGAGAACATAATACTTTTTTATTAAATAAAAGCTTCACAGGGTTAACATTATATTAACCTTTAAAATGGGCCGCCAGAAATCAAGACAGGAATTCCAATGACCACAAAATTGGAGACTCACTTCATAAAACCACTATTAAGTATTCCACACACACAATTCAGTGTATTATTCATGAGATGCTGGTATTTTGAAAGAGCTCTCTAGTTCACCCACTGAGATTTATATGACAATGTAGCACAGAAAATAAAGCTAGAGAATTGGAAATTTACACTTGGAAGGACTGGGCTAAAACCATTTATTCTCTCCTCTTTCTCCTGCATTAAATTTCTTTTCCTTTCTTAAATAAACCAACCAAACAGTTAAACAGCACTGCTCATGTACCATAAACCTTCAGCATTACCCATCCTCTGCTACAGTCAAACAGGCTTTTAGATGGATGATTTAAAGAACAGTCAGTCTTGCATGGAAAGCTTGCACCTTGCCACACAGGTTCATATTCTATTAACAGCATAAAAACCTAGATGACAGGAATATTTACAGAGCTACAAAATACTATGTATGCCTTATTCTTCACTAGGGCTACAAAATTCTAGACAGGACATTAATCTCATTTACTTTCACAGTCTGTAAGGACATACAGAATTTTATTCTCTCATGTATATCAGTCATTTTACGAATAATTAATCAGACAGGGAAGTTTTGAAGTGGAAAAGTTATAATCACTTACCCCAATGTTAAAAGTACCATTAAAATAGTCCAAATTTGCTTGAATGAACCAAATGTTGTTTAAACCTAGTTCATCACTTCTGTCTTTAGCACGGATCAGAGACAACTCCTTATTTTCTATGAGTACCACCTAAATTTCACACATAGGAGAAAGTAAGGGAAAACAACACTGAGAAATCAAAGTACAACACTGCCAAGCAGAAAACTTTTGAGTTTTGAGTAGTTTGTTGAGAAAACCTCTGAATCACTCGCGGCAGAGTCTGAGATCTACAAAATGATTAGCTGCAAACCCGGGAACAATCAAAGGTATTTAATACTTGTCAATATTAATCAGCTTGAATATGTTTTATATTTTCCTACAACTTTTGTCTTCTCTGGAAAGCACCACACACATTTGGGGAATATGCTAAAAAATTTGCATGTTTCAATCCTAAGTCCTCTGCTGAGACAACTGTGACTTCTATGTGTCCTCTCTACATACAGATGTTTTTAAGATGATTACCAGAAATCTTTTTATTGAGGATTTACCTGACATGATGGCATCATATAAGCAAGAACAATTCCAACATGGCCCTGTGAAAACAAAAAGAAACAACAAAATCTGAGTCACTTTTCCCTGTTGTTCACTCATTATGTGATGAGCATCCCCATCCCAATGAGAGAACCTTTGAAAGGAGCTAAAATTTCAGCATCTGCATATCTGCTTTTCTTTGTAGCAGCAACCACCTAGCACTGCAAAGATGAAAGCTGAAAGAAATTGCACTACGTAAACAAAAAAGTACATTACCCCTCCACTGCAAAAATCCACAATCAAATCTCCAGGTTTCGCAAGCTTTGTCACCGCTGCTACCAAATTATTCAGCTGCTGCTGCTTCCTGAGAGCCCGGTCTCGAGACATCTTTCCTGGGAATGACAGAGAAAATGCCTAAGTAGTGATCAGCAGCTCTCAACACTGACAATTTTACATGGGTAACTGCAAAGCACTGCAAATGCAATTTATAGCTGAGATTAAAAACCACTGGAACACTTTCACATCTTAATCCACTTCAAGTTAAATTCATATTTAACACATTAAATATTTGGTAGAACTTTCTCCAAAATTAACTTTCTAGTTGTTGCTCTTAATGTATCCTTAGGAACAAGCTCATATAAATTTAATGTAAAGCAATCAAACTCATGTAAGCTCTGGCCTAATTCTCCTCCAATCCTGCGATTCATGCCCAGAGACAGAGTTCAAACACATTAGCAGTAAAGTTGCCAAAATAAATACTCATTTACTGTATCTATATACGCTATTCTTAAGCATTTTGGTTTTAAAACTTGTACTCTTTCTACTGTCAATTTTTACTTTTTATACTAACCAGCCCTATTTATTTGAATGACTGCATGTGCAAGAAGGTACTTCTCAAAGTGACTACTTCTACATAGCAAAGACTGGCTTTCCATCACATCTCTAACAACCAGAACTGGAAAAAGAATTAATTTCTTTCAAATGTGCTTGGTAAAGTCCAACAAAGAGTTGCTTCAGATACAATAAATTTGTTGAGTCAGCACTTATGTATTTGTAAGGCTGTGTTTTGTCTCCGTGGGGCTGAGTGCTGACAGACCTATTAAAGGCTCCTTTTGCTTGTTCAGAAAGCAGATTTTGACACAGATATTGAGAGCTCATCTTCACAATAAGAAAAAAAGGACTGAAATGACTCTTTAGGATCAAGCACAACTCCTGAAAACCATCAAATTTTCATACTGTGCAAAATTGGCAAATAGATTCTAGGATTCCTAAAAATCAAAAAGTAAAATAGTCACAGGTTTCATCAGCAAAAACAGATCCACTACTTAGTATTCAGTTAGTCGACTTCATGAGTACTAAATTATTAAGAAAAAGTATTTTTTAAGAATTAGCCTACAGTCTTCAAAAACTCTAGCAATTAACTCTTCATGGTCACCAACTAACTCCTTTACTGTGCAGGCAAAAAGTAGTAAATATTCCCTTGAAAGACGGATAAAATCAAGCTTGAATCCATAGGACTTTTGCCTGCTCTACCTCTGTATTTTGAGCTTGGTAGCCAGAATTACAGAAACACAGCAAGCTGTGATGTGGCCTGCAGAGAATGCTAGTTAGCATGGCTAATTAGTCCCTCACTACAGCAAACAGGAAATAAATTCAACGAAAACTCCTGCATCTAAAAATATTACAGTTCACTTTGCATTTCACAAGCTCTGTGATTGTAAACAATGTTAACTGCTGTCTTCAAGAACAGTAAGAAAAAAAGTAGTTTGAAATTTAGCTCTACGAGGCAAAACTTTGAAGAACTTGGCATTTTTTATACAATACATTGAAAGGTCCCCATAAAATTATTTGCTTCCTTCATGAGATCCCAACTAATAGATTGCCATGCAGTCCCAGAAAAATTAACTTTCAATAAACAGTCACAACAAAAATATTTTATTTGGTTTCACAAATCCAACATTACTGTTAATTCAGCCCATGTTAAGCAGAACTTTAAAGTTTCTGTGGCATTCAGAGGTCTTGCACTTTGGCACAAATAAATACCAACTTTTCAGAAGGCAAAGCCCCCTTTATTTTTGTATTACCTTGGTCAGCATTCAAGTTCGTATAATCCTTTAGTCCTCAAATAATTCTTTCATATCTCCCAAGTTAAACTTGAAAAGTCACTAAAGCACCCTTAAAAAAACCACACCCCACATATCACCTCTAAGAATTTAACCCTCTTCAACTTCCAAGTCCTACCACAGTACATCTGCACACGCAGCTACCAACACATACATATAACACAGCATGTGCATTCTCCTGTTACACACAGTAGGGTTGCATACTTCTATTGCTTCAGCACAAGTATCTTTTTCATTTTACATGGGCCTTGGTTAACTAATTCAAATGATAACATGATTCTACTTCTCATGGAAATTCAGGGGAAGTGTATTCACTGCTATACTGTTTAAGCACAGCAAAAAGGCTCAGTAACTACAAAACAACAGATACTGTTTTATACTGAGCTGAACAAGTTTTTCTGAAACCAATGCTTTTCTTAATGGTAGCTCCTTATGATAATTCAGGATATTATAATTATTTCTTAACATCCACAATATCTTTTGCTAAACTCTTTTCGATACCTGTTGGCAGGTGGGGGGTGTTATTTGCTTCTTTGTTGTGAGGGTTGTTGTACTTTTGTGTTATGGTGTTTTCTGTCTACACAGAGTATTAGTCACATTAATACAGTGGTACAGTGGCTCCCATGCAACCACTAGAAAAAGCAGAACTCAAAAAAAATGTAAGGAATCCAGCTCAGCTGACATTTATTTACAAAGAAATACTCTCAACAGTCAAAAATAATACCACCTTCTTCCGATTAACTCTGCCAAATCTTGCAATAAATACAATTAGCAAAGCAAATAACTTTGCTGAGGTCCATTGGTTGCCTTGGTTACTTGAACAACGTTCTTCATCAAATTCAGCTGCTTTTATTAAATCTGTGTGGGCCACTGCTGAAAGCTCAAGATCTCCCCTCCTCTCCTCCAGCCTGGGACCACCTTCCAGCTGCCCCCTTTCACTGCACTGCCCTGTCTCACTTCCCCTCCCTCCCAAGCAGCAACCTGTTAGCTTTCAGCAACATCTGTTCCCTACTTGTTGCATGACCACACCAGAGGAGAGAGAGGAAGTATCAGGAGATGGGCCAGCCAGCCCCAGCATCATCTCCAAGGATGCCCTGGCAAAGACCCAGTGGAATCACAGTCTGAAATACACACTACATCAAAAGGCAAAGAGGCATGCAGGAGGCAAATGTGTCTCAATTCTCCTCTATCTTTTATAATAGTGGAGGGAGACAACTTTGACTGGGCAAAAAGGATGATTATATTTTTTGAACACTACTTGAATTCAATATAGCAAATAGTGTGTCTGTGGCTTGCTCACTTGGGCATAACTCAAAGTAGGGGACCCAGCAAGCACAGCTGTTGAGAGAGAAGTTGGACCACATCCTGTATTGGGACTTGAATACCTCCTCACTGATATAAATCTGTCTATTTAAAAACAAAAAGTTGCATTCTTATGGTTTCAGCTTTGGGAATAAAGCAGACTTTCACTCCAGAGTAGCCATAAAACAATTAACACCACAAAATGCCTCTAACCAATTCCTCAATTCAATCTAGAGTGTGGAATGACACTGACCTTGGCTCTCCACTTGTCAGGCTCAGTGTAAATTGTTTTCCTTATGTTCAACTCTCTTAGAGTTGTGAAGTAATTCAGTCAGGCTATTTGAGTGATACTGGACTAAAAAGTATCTGTCACTGGAAGTCTGCCTCTTAGTTACAAAGAATATACTTCTTTACTATGTGTGTTAAGCCTAAGGGTTAGATTCTGAGCTCTGACCTGAATGCAGAATTCGGAGGCTGGCCTCTAAAAGAGAAGTTTTAAAAAACCTGTTGAATTTGATCATTAAAGTCTTTCTTATAATGTGGGGTACCTAATCTGCTGGAATTCACTAAGAAAACATCATCAAATTAGAAAAAAAGTTTCACGGCTTTTACATTTTCCGCTCCATCAGAAATGAACCCCCAAAATCTAATGCAACTAACTTACACAATAGATGAATTTTCAAAAATTGAAAAGTAAATGGAACATTTAACAGCTTTTTGAACATCTTCATGAAATCTTAAAGTAGGTATTTAATCAGCATTTTCATTATGTTGGGATAATATTTCTGTGTTATCCTACCTTCAGCAATGTAAAAGTCAAATTTACATTTTGGAAGTCCAGGGGAAAAAAATCATCAGAAAGAAAAGAAAACCCACTTTGAAGCATCACGAATATCAACCATCCTAGCAGCCAAAGCTCGATGCTGGACTTTTTTTTCTATTTAGAGAAAACTACAGCAAACCTTAATTTATTTTTTTTTTTTCATTCTTTTGACCTTGTTGCTTTACCAAGACTTTAGTCCCACGGTACATCCAAAAAGGAACCTGTAGGTGGGAAAGTATATGCTTTCTGGCTCTGCAGAGAATCTCAGAGTTACAATGTGCTATGAAGACAGAGGGGCCAGAGACCTCTGAATAGCACCAGGAGAACTAAATGCTCACACCTTTCCAAAAAGCACATCTACAAGTTGTAGCAGAGAGATGCAGCTAACACAAGATGATGTGGCAACTCTGCTGGCCTTCTGAGCAGCTTGAGCCCTGTTTCTGCAGAGGTAAACAAAGAATTCCTTTCTCTACCATTCTCTTGTCTGTACTAGTACTTCTAGGGATGCCCAGGCTCTCTGTGGGGAGCTACACCACTCCATATGGCATGGGTCTCTCACTGCTTGTTATGTCCCAGTGCTGCACTCCATATGTACACAGCACAGGTACACTTCAGCTTCCTCACTGGCCTTCTCCAGGCACTGTGACACTGGCCCAGAAAGCCAAACAGCTTTTGGCACCAAACACAATTGTTTTGTACTTACAAAGAGAGATTATCATAATTCTTGTAGGTTTTTTAATGCACGCAGTCATGACTGAAGCCCTCAGAGTGTAACTTACTTCTTCTCTTTAACCAGGTATAAACTCCTATGCAAGGACTAAAGGGCATGCTTTATTATTTGTGGCACCAAGAGACAACATTTACCAACCTCTTCTTTTCCCTAAATTTGGATATAATATTAAAATAATTGCAATGTACAAAATGCAGCTTGCTCACTGAACAATTCTCAAGAGAAAACATAGTGTAAAGCAGAATAGCACCTATAGTAATTGCCTGCTTCCTAACTCTGCTAACACAGATGACTCACAACAATGTATCACTACATTTTAGTTCTCAATGAAATAGAAGTCTATTATATTATAACTAAATTGATGTGTTTGTTTACAAACGCTAAAACATTTGTTCAATCAAATACAAGGTCAGATAGCTTAGGGTTATTATTGATTCATTTGCTCTTTCTTTGCATTTGAAAATTGCTATTCTGATCTCTCTCTTAACACAGTGGATATGAAAATATTGATTTCCTCTTAAGACACTTTTCTGATTTAAGTTCAAAAGTAATGGATTTGGGGCAAGTTAAAAAAACCAAACCATCTAGTTCTGATTGCCTAAGTATTTCCTTACTTTTGCATCAGAGTTTTAATGCATTACTCCTATCACGAAATATATCACTTTATGACAGACATTAAAAAAAAACCACCCAGCAACACTAACCAAAGGGCTGCACTTTTATTACTGTCCTCCAGACCTCAGCTTCTCCCATTTTTAAGTTCTCCCTCCACTCCCTCTTGAAGAATTAAAATATGAGCTAGAGATTCAGTGAAAATACTGTTTTATAGATGAGGCTGCAATGCAAAAAACCTAATTTTCCTTCCTTTTTAATATTAACTTTTTATGGAATATCTTGTTTTATAATATGCCTGTTTGAAGCAGAAGCATATCCTGAAGGCCAGAGTGTATTTTTTTTAATAAAAGCAATCAGAAGCCACATTTATCCACTCAGTTCAGATGTAGGTGGTTCGGCTTTTTTTTGCTGTTATTTTTGTAAGCTTTTTTCCACCCTGCTGGATGTTTATCAAAACATACTCTGGAACTATGAGGTTTGGAAACACCCCACATGCTATTACTAGTTGGTAAAAGGGCATGTAAATGCTTACTTTTTTAAGAGGTAACAGGCACATATGCCAACTCTGCAGCTTCACATATTTCTAAAAGCAGCAATCTCTATTAAATAAACAAAATTGCTATTAAGTTGTCTAGGCATAGTTGGAATGTCTATTCACTATTTCCTATCAGAGCACTGCATTAATTTAGTTCATCCCAACAATTATTAGACTTTCAGGAAAGTTGTGTTTTGTTTTTTAACTAACCTCTGAGAAGCTTGGGACTAACAAATGGCCAACATTTTTTGCCTGGAGCCTCCTTACAGCTGAGAACACACGGCTACTCTGCACTTGGCAGCTCAGATGGCATCAGTCTCCATTCTGCAAAGACCAGACTTGCAACACTTGAATGTTCCTGAGAAGCCTCAGAGAATGAGCAGCATTCCTAAAGTTACTCATGTGCACATATTGTAAAAATGGCCTTAGCATTCACTGGGCTGGGGGAAAACAAACAAACAAAACCTACTAAACATTACAAATGAAGCCTATAAACCACCCCTCTGGAGAATGTGCAGCATACATTTTGAGTCAACAGGTATGGCCAGAAAAGAAAATCCCAGAGGCCACATTACTTTTTATTACATAAAGTTTTTTATGATGAAATGTGATGATGTTTTAGCTACAGTCAAGGGAGTAGGAGAAGAGAATGCTACAATGCATGATTTAAAATATACTGGGCAATAATCAAAAGGACAGGAAAGACAACTGCACTCCATGAGAGCATTTTATTGGGTTTTTTTTAGATAGGAGTCCCTCCTGATGTTACTAACCAATCTGCTCTTTATTAAGGCAAGCTGTGCAAAATAGTTTTATCACTCCAGGCACAAAAACCCCCTACATCTCACATACACTGTCTTGGTGTAGTCTAAAAAGGTCAGACAGCTATGAAAACTGACCCTTGACAACCTAAGCAGGAACTTGGCCTGCTTTTTTTTTTTTTTTTTTTTTTTTTTGCATTAAAGTATTTTAAGCAAGAAAAGAGTTAAGGCACCTTTAGAAACCATAAAGACATACAGACACTAGTACAAAGAAATGAAAATTAATGTTGAGATCCCTCGAATGTAACTATGTTCTACTTTAAAAAGACTTATTTGGTTTTTTCCCAATTTTAATTATCTTCAAAACTTTTCTTCTAAATATTCAGCAAAAAGTAAAGTAGAAAACAAAGACCTAACATAACTAGAAAACAAAGACCTAACATTAATCTACTATTTACACTATTTTTAACTATTTTGTACTAGATTATGAAGCCTCTATATGTACCTAAATTAATGAGTGTTATCAACATTAGAATGTGTCTGCTAGCCATGCTCTTCCAAGTTTTTCACATTATAATATTGCCAACAGCAATCTTCACAAAAATCATGTGTCAGCACCTTTCCCAAAACATTAGATTAGTTCCATAGTTCTCAGCTCCTACACTTTTAAGCTGACAATCTCTGTACACCCTTCTTCTCATTCCGAAGCCTTTGAGATTCATCCTTTCAAGCTATTTTTCCAGAATCCCAAAGATTAGGGAATTATTTTGTTTAAAAATGCCATGACAGAATTATGGGCAGAAACAAAACACTCTGCAGTCACCCTTCTTCCACTTCTTTGCACATGTATTCATACACTCCCTCTCTCCCACTCCTCTTTCTTCACCTGTCTGCCTAACCTTCACTCCTTTAGGGTCAAGATTCCACCAAGCCAGCTATTTTGCCTGTATCTTATGCTCCTTAGGTGCCTAAACCCACCTATCACTTATGGCAAAGTGTTTAAGATGTGAGGAAGAAAGCACAGCAGTACAGAACTTAAAAAGTGAAAGATGATAAAACATTTGGGGAAGAATAAAGGAAAGGGAAAAGCAGCCTCTGCTGTACTAAATGTGGGAACAGGTCTTTTAACACCAAAAGGAGTGCTGTTCTACCTCTGCACAGTGTTATACCAAATGTCAGCAACACCCAGGCTTGGGAGGCAGGGGTTGCTCACTTTCTGCAAAATATCTTCAAATGAAGATGTCACTGCCTCACAAGGAAACCAGAATCAAATGTTTTGTTTACCTCTCACAAGCCTAATATACTGATTAACAGCTACTGTCTTGCTGAGAAAGGGGAATTGAAGTCATTTCTCACCGGGGACTAAGACTGTTTGTCCTTGTAAAAACAGGAGAGCCCCTTCCCCAGCAGGCACCAGAGGCGGCTGGTGCCGAGGTCAGAGCAAGGGCCAGAAGCCGCTGCCGTTCACACCCACAGCTGGCCAGCAGCAGCTTGCCTGCAGGGGACCAGCTCTCAGCAGTTAAGAGGCAGCAGGAACAGAGATTTCCCCTTCTGAGCTCCTTATGCTGAATTGTTTATAACTGATTGTTAAGGAAAAGGTAAGGACTGAATTGCCTCTGTACAGGAAGTCGTGAATTGCAGAACTAAAGGAAAGCCCAAAAGACCCCTTCTGATACACTGTAGATACACCAACTCATGAATTCCCATCACCACCTCTAATTAAGAAAAAAATTACATATTAGCTATACTGATAATTTGGATGATTCCTGTCTTTGATTTGCTTATCAATAAGAGTGAGAGAGCCTGAAATAATAAATCAGAAACAAAAAAAAAGCTGCTTGGAAGACAGACATGGTTCATTTGTCCCTTATGTGTCAAGCATCTGGACAACTGGCTGCAGGACAAACAGCAGGACTTTCAGCTTAACTTCACGCATTATGCCTGTTTACTTTACAAAGATGAATGGCTGGAGGAATTCCTCCAGAACATCCTGATGAAAAGGGATTTCATCCTTGAAGTTTCATCCTGAATTTCAGTCATTACGAAAATTAAATCCCACACTGCAAAGGTCTGATGACATTTCAACATGCAAATAACATCATTTCACAATGGCTGTATATAACTACCAAACAAAGGCATCCAAGTTGCCCATGGAAAGGCCAAGGTTACACATTTCTCCATTCTCTGAATTCTGTCTGATCTATACACTGCAATTATTACAACACCTATAGCTTGATCCTGTATAAACCTGGAGTTTATGAAAATTTTAGGAAATTCAATCAAATTTGCTGTATGAAATGAGTGTCTTTGGTATTCATGTGCTTTATGTTAGCGAAAAGAGCTGAAAAAACATTCAAGAGTTCAGAGGAAATACAGGAATTACTGAACTCCATCATAAGGTTTTAATTCAGTAATAGTAACTGCTTGACCACTCAACTTTTTTCCTTTCATTTCTTTTTTTTTTAATTAATTTTTGAAGCAAAGTTGGGGCAGAGGGGAATCAAAATTAACTGCAGTTTAGATAGCAAACATAATTATTTCCTTTAAATATATAGCTAAATAGGGTATTTTCCTTATAATTTAAGCGAGTCACCAGCTTTGGATAAATTTTCTTTTCATCTCTAATATTGAACATCAGTCTCTGCTTGTGCCAGGTTACCACTGTAAATGCTGATGATCAACGTTAAAGTCTGTTTAACCTCCAGAGCTGCACTCTGGAATAAATAAACTTTCGCCATTAGTAGCTTGTATGACAGATTTTAGAAAAGCAAACAAACAAAACCACCACTAATAAAAATTTTCAATGTTTATTTCAAGAGAAATTAGCATTTCTCTTTGCACAATGTTTTACCCCCAGTGCTCTCTCAGCCTGTGAAAGCACAATGAGTAAGCCCCAAGTTGCTGAGATGGCAGTGCCTCAGCCACAATCAAGTGCCTGTCACAGAATGCCTGCTGTGCAACTTTGCAGGTAGCACACCACGGCCAAGTACAGCTCCTAAATTGCCCTTTAAAATGTCTATGGTGCTCTTAGTAACCAATTTGGGTGGAAACCAACATGTATCTCAGCATTCTCAGCTTGGAGAAGTGCTGTAACTATGTAGAAAGAATCAGACCACTGGCTAATCAAGACAGGCATTAACTATTAGAGAAAAAACTCAGGCTTTGTAACAAACGCATTCCTAAAGACAGCCAGGCCATTGGTACCCCCACCACCTTTAAAGTTGTAACAGATATTTATCCACACTAACAGAATCAGGGCATTTTGCCTGAATGCTTCTGTTCAAAGTGCTCCTTTTCATTGTTGTCAGTAATCCAAATGACCCATTCAAATCCTGCCAAGTTAGGTAAAGCACAAATTGACAATAATCAGCATAAACAAACTATGATGCAGTGGAAGACAAACCAATGAAATAAACAAAATAAATATCCACTTCTTTTAATATATAAAAATGATGGCGTGGTCATCTGGATCATATTACATAGCAATAATCACCCATTACCAATTAATGCTACTTTATTGTACCCTTTATGTCAGAAAGATTGTGAAGTTAAACAATCCTGCCATAAATAGAAATTCTTCATGACAAGTCAAAAACATGCAACATGAAGACAATAACATTTTACATCAAGTTTAGAAGATGAAAATTAAATAAAATTTAAATGTGTTTTAATGCATTTCTGAAGAACTACACATTTTAAAAAATGGGGGGGGGGGGATGCCTCTCAAATAACACAGAACTGTCAGCTTATGCTACATAACACATCACAAATACATTCCTAGAAGGTTTTCAGAGCATATATAAAATACCAGTTAAGAGACAAGTTGATTATATCAATTCAAAAGCTGCCTAATGGTGGATTTTTATTTTTTTTTAATTCTGGCTAATCCAATGAAAGATAACCTCAGAAACACTGATGAAAAGTTAGTTATGCACACAGTTCTCCACTATGTACATATATGCTTGACAAAAGAGCAGAAGAGGTGTTCTGTTATTATAAAGAATAAAAGTACCCAAGCTTGAAAATATTGTCACAGGTTAATTCATTTTCCTGAAATCCAAAGCAGAGGCAAAAGTGAGTTTCCAAGACAACAAATACATAAAATTGGCAATTGTTGCCCAATCAATGGTTCTAATAATAAAAGGCTCCTTTTTCTTGTGTTGTAAGCAGCTTTGTGCCAGGTGGCCTTTTGTATTATTCTTACATAGTTTATGAAAGCAAATAATCCAGAAAATCCATAAATCCCTTCAACCATCTTTGAAACGGAGACCTGGATTTAAATGAGGGGGAAAAACAAGTTAATGAAACTGTGGGCACCAGCCCAGTACTGCACTCCAGCTCCCCAGGCTTTTCAAGTGGGAGCATTAGGAAACAAAGTCATGACTTCATTTGGCCCTTCCACAGTGAGCGACCTGGAGCAGCTGGCTGCAGAAAAAGTGCAGCACTTTCTGCTTTACACATCACTTCTGTTTCCTCTACAAACTACCAGCATACTTAAGGCCACCTAACTAAACAGAAAGGTCATCCATAAATCGATCTCCCACATAAAAACTCCGTACTAATTAGTTAAGGGTAGAAAAAGTACACAGTATCCCCTTCATGTCCTCATTTTCTTACTTTATTAACAGTTTTGAGGCAACGGAGACAGAAAAACTGTGCAGCATGAACCAAAGTCAATTTAAACAGCTTGTTGAATTTTTGTAAATTGAAGCCAACAGAAATGAAAAATTATGAACTC
>VYZP01070412.1:265-93112 GCA_013400635.1 Hypocryptadius cinnamomeus
CAAAGCTGCGAGGAAGTGATTTTTAACATATTTCACAAAAAAAAACGCTGCTTGTTCTCAGCTTTGCAGATGGTTTCCCAGGTTGACTTGTTGGAATGATAAGGAAGGACAAAGGCTCATTTGGCAGAACAGGAACTCTGTCTTTACTCATGTTGAGAGCATCTGTCTTGCTCATGTACTCGTGGGTTTGGGGCTGAATAGGCTGTGGAGAGTTTCTTCTGGTTTCACTTATGGGGGACATTCTTGGGGGATGATGAGGTGGCTACAGCTCCACTTGTCAGTGCTGAATCACACAGACACGCTGGCTGCCCTTGCAACTGCTGCAAGACAAACCCAGAAGTTTGAAGGATGAAGTGTGAAGTCCCCAGCAATTTCAATGTCACCACAAGCAGCTTCCATGGAGAACAAGAAAGCACAAAGCCTCACCTTAAGGGGAATCCCCCAATATTTATTCATTTATGTCTTTGTAGAGGTGTATCATGGCTTGTGCTGAAGTTGTCACTATTTAATAAATCAGTGTGGAATTCTGCAGCAAATAACAAATAGCTTGCTTGGGGAGGCCGTACTTTTGCCAATGGTCTCAACTGGTTGAAGGCTGTGTTTCAGCCTGTTTCATTTGCTTTCACTCAAATCTTTGAGAATGCTTTTTGTAGAAGTTTGATAGTCAGGTATCAAGATCTCTTCAAAATCAGTATCAAGGATGCTGAGGTTTTGAGATGTCTGCTATCAATTGTTACTGTTGACAAACAAGGGTAGGAATTTAAAAATAACGTAGTTGGCACAACTTCCTCCTTTAGTTCTGTGGAGTTGTTTAAAAATGCTGTCTTTGATGTAAATCAAATGGAGCAATATTTGCAGTCTGCATAACAAAACCAAAATGGGCCTGCAAAGCTAAGGAACCACATTTGTTTACTCTTCCTCCTGTTTCTAAATTCTCTGTAGTTCAGATATTTCCAGTATATTTTCAGTGTTTCATTATTGCTGGGTTAGTAATGTGTTCCTGTGGAGTAGATGGAAGTCATACAATGCAGTTTGCAAAAATATGTGCTTCAAGAAATACAAACACAAAATCAAATAAAAGGGTTGGTTGAAGAGGTGCATCCATTCACTGTTTGGCATTGAAACTCTGCATTTCTGCTCAAAGGGATGCATTTCCATTTTGTGGTTTCAAGCACCTGCTTGATTTTTCTAGATTCAGTATTTGTGCACATCCTGAGGTTCAGGCTGGTGAAGTCTGACTCCCATTTTGAGGCAAAAACGGCCAATTGCATTGTGGGAAAGCAGAGAGCTCTTCAAAGGTATATAAATTAATTCCTTTCATTAAAGGAACAGAGGGAGAAAATGCAAAAATCAAATAAATTAAAATATGTTTAAAAAGACTGATAATAGTCTAAAGGAATGACATGAAAGAGGCAGGAGGAATTTCAGAAGTACAGAACACACTATTAGCTTTTCCTTTCAGCTTCCAGACTCCACAGTGATGCTGCAGAGGGTGTTGCAGGAATATCTTCAATCCATGGCAGCCAGAAGGTCTGGGAGATGCACCAGCAGCTTCCCCTTTGCCTCTGGCAACAGGCATTGAATCTGTGTGGCCCTGGCCGTAGAGTTCAGGTGGGATCAGTGAATTTCTGCAGAGGCTGTGCAGTGGGAAGTGCTCCCTCAGGATTGCAGAGCAGCAGGAACTCATTTCTCTGCAGGTTCCACATGGACATTGCTCATGGCATCCATGTCTTCTAGAGCCTGTGATTGGCTGGAAGATGAGCTGAGTTGGAGATGTGCTTGTGAGGATCTGTCTGTGCCATCCTTTTTCTTGACAAGTTTATGGATCCCAAAGTATGGTGGAAGATGTACCCACAGAGAAGGGATTTTATTTTTATTCACAGCACAGGGTAGAAAAGGGCTCTATTTGTAGTTCTTCTCTGCACATGTAGGGAAGAAGTCCTGGGTTTGATTTTGTCCAGATTTAGCCTTGAAACGAGAAAAGCTAAATGTGCAAGATGGCTGAAATTCAGGATACTGAGTGTGTTCGGTGAAAAAAATTCCTTGGAGTCAAATGTATTGCTGAATACCACTTTAAGTTGCTTTGCTGTCTCCTTCCATTGCTTTTTTACTGTCAAGAATAGGATAAGAAATTGGAAAATAGACAAAGGTGTTAGGAAAAAAGAAGACAAAAGAAAGTGTTGCTTTTAGGAACTTTGATTTACTCATTTTTGCTTAAGAACATTATGCTTTTGCTGTACAAGTATCCTTTGAAAAAAGGATGTCTGTCTTTCAAGATCTTGAATGGGAAAACATTCAGGTTTGTGTCAGGCAAAGCTTACAGATTTTTTTTTAGATGCAAGTTTAAAAACAGACACCTTTTTTAAAAGAGATTTTGGGGTTCTTTCTTTGTAACTTGACAGGATGGTTTGTTCATGTCAATAGTCTTTTGATCACTCAAAAGACATTGAAATAAAAAATGTCAATGCTTCCACTCTTTTGATCCAGCTCCCTTAAGTATTGTTGCAAGAGGAATATATCAGATTATTATAATTTTTTGACTTGGCTTTATGGGTATAACCTGGAGCCACATTTGTGGGTCCAACCCAGAGCACTTTGGAGCCATTTCTGCATGTTAACAGTGCTGTATTTTTTCCCAGCAGGAGAATAATTTCCAAAGTGATTTGTACTGCCGACCACTCTTCACTCTAGTTATCAAAGAACTACAATGGGGTTTAGCTTTTTGTTTTTAAATGCTGGTAAACCTTGAATTAGAAATATAAAGCTCTGACTATGATGGGTTATTCTCTCCTGAATATTTCTGTAAACCATGATCACAAAAACTGTAGGGAATGTTTTCTGTAGAATTGAAATTCAGCAGAAAAAGAAAGTACATAATTAAAAACTAATTCTGGTGTTTGTACAGAGTCTGGGTTTTTTATATATGTGTATAGAAAATAGCGATTCTAAATTTTTTTAAATGGATTATTGTATTACATGAACGATAAGCTACACTTGAAAGCAACCATTTTCTAGGATTTGTTTTGCATCTCATGAAATGGTTAAAAGCAGCTTAAGCCTCCAATCCAGATGAATCAGGTGCAGGCCCTCAAGATGGAAGATTTCTGTCAGGAGTGGTGAATCTGGATTTGTGCTGTGCCCCAGTGTTTCAGGAAGCACAGATTGAAATGCCCACTGAAGCTGCTGGGAGTTTTGTTCCTGACTTCAGTGGGTTTAGAATTTCACTGTAAGGATTTTTAGGTACTTTTTAAAAATGAAAAGGTGACCTGTTTAATACTGACCCAAATAATTCACTGCACAACTTCTGTCCTCCCATAAACTGAAAGAAAAACTGTAGGAAAGTAAAACTCTGGATTTCAAGTGAGAAAGCCACTTGAGATCTCTCCACATCACACTCTGGCTGGTTATTCTGGGTAGCAGAAGTGGCTGAGCCGGAGCTGTTATGATCCACAGCACTTTGTGAGGAGTGGGGAAGCAGAGACAGAAACTGGTGCACTTAGAAAATGCCTTGAGAAGGTTCGTGACACAAGTGACTGCAGCTCCCCAAAGGAATTGGCACCACGGCACACTCAGCACTGCTGGGCCCTTTGAAAGGAGAGTTAAAAAAATCCCCTGTGGGATGCAGTGAAGGCACTGATTCTGCCAGTGAGAAAGTAATCCCAGGATTTCATCAAATTCCTACCACAATCAAACCCAAGCGGATGGCACCGAGTCTCTTCTTTGGGTTTTGAGCTCTTCATTTCTGGAAAACAAGAAAACAGAAAGAAATACATGAAGATCTAGAATTGCAGAACAGGGAATTGAAATCAGTTTGTCACAGGAGATTTTTTTTTTTTATTGATATCTTTAGTTTGTTTTGATGTCTGTAATTAAATCGCTAATTATGTGTTTCTGTTGCAGTGGTCATGCTTTTATTACATAATTGCTACAAGTTTTTCTCTCCCCACTAACAATATTTGTTTAACCTTAGTGCATGCTAGTTACATCCTTCAGAATGGAGGAGCTTACAAACAGAGTTATTGATTGTTACAATTAAGTAAATCAGAGGGGCTCAAAGTTCTTTGCCATAAATTAAATATGTTTTGTGGCACAGGAGCAAAGATAATTAAAGGATGAAGCAATTGCAGCCATTAAACAATAAATATTATTTTGATGCCAATTGAAGAAAATAAAGGAACAACAACAACAACAAAAAAAAAGGCAGGAAAACAGAGGGATTTTAAAAGGAGGGGAGAAAAGTTTAGCCTAGGGTAAAAACATCATTTAAAAAAACAATTTGTACTGTGATCCTTTGAGCTTCCTTGTGTGTTGTCTCAAAAAGCATCTGATTAGGTGAGATGCAATTCAGTCACCTTCTCTTTTTTTTCCCCTTTTGAATTTAGGCATAATTTTTGTCAGTATATTTCAATGTATTCATTAATTTTTCTCATTTGTTTATTTTATGCAAACCATAAGAGACATTTTTTCCTCAGTGAAGATTGCCTCTTTATTTTATTTTGAAATATTTGTATATTTATTTCATTAAATGAGATAATGCTTTTTCTTATTAACATAATTTCCAGTACATTAAACATATTTCTCCACAGACAGAAGAGAGGAATCAGATTAAATGACAGTTAAATCACTTGCAGCAATTTCAACTGTTAAAAGAAATAAGTGTCTCTGTTTTCTTTGTGATCACGAGATGTGCTGTAAAGGGAAATGAAATACTAAAGGAGGGAAAACATAAAGAAATAATGACTGACTTATTGCAGTAATACCACTGAGAGAAGAAAAACTCACTACAAATAAAAGGAAAAATAATATAGTGGTTTTGAAAGTTACCAAAATTCATTTCTTATTGATGAGATCAGTGCGAGCCTTATACTGAGTAAACTGAGGAGGGAAAAAAATAGCAAAGCACACCCAAAGCCAGACAATGCCATAAACTGTGGGCAATGAAAGAAGGAATAAATACTGTGCATTTGGAGGGCTGTTACTCTAAATGCCTCTAATTTTTAAATAATTTATATTTTATCACATTTAGGGAGGAGAGGGAAGAAGCAATTATCTCTGGGTGAGCCAACCATGCCCCTCTGCTGCTGTGTTCAGGGCACTCCAAATGTCCAGGTGTCCCTGCTGCAGCTCTCTCCCTTTTCCTTGGGCAGGGGTGGGGCTGCAGGAAGGAGAAAAGCATATTTTATTAGCTCTTTTAATAAGATCTTCCAGAATTATTACAATAATATTTTCTGCCTTAATTATATTTTTATTATTATTGTAATTTCCAGAGCCTGAACCAGCTGCTTTGAGGAATCTTGGGACTGAAGGACTGAGCTGAGGCATTTCTAAGGTAATGTTGACATTATTGTTTTGCCCCCAGTCAAGATTTCCTTTGTTTGTGTTTTTAGCTGTAAACCAGTTATTTTTCACCAATTTTATGTGCCTGATTTTTTAGTCCTGAGTAAGGACTAGTCCAATAGTTGCCATTTTCCTTCTTTTTCTCAATTTCCCATCAGCGCGCTCTACAGCTTCACTGATTTCACCTTCAAGCTCAAATCAGAGAAAGGATTGTTAAGAAGGGGGACCTGTTCTAACTCCCTGCTCTATCTGAGCATAACTAAAATTATGATTTTTCAAGAATTTAAATAACAGTATTTTTGCTGTTAAATGCTTGATGAGGAAAAGTGGTGCCATGGGGTACAGCATCTTCCCTTATGTGACATGGTGCAGGGAAAGAGGTGGAAAATGTCACCTTGTAAGGCTTTTAAGGAATTGTTTCCTGGGGCTGGGGAGCAGGCTCTGCCTTCCTGCTTGTGCTGATCTGCTGCAGCTGAGCAGGGGACGCTGCAGGGTCGTCACCAAAGACTTCTGCACTCTGGGGTTGGTGTCCCTTGGGTCCCCTCTGGAAGTTGTATTTGCTGTGCCAAGGGGCCTGATCGGGCAATGGAGGTGGTAATGGAATTTAGCAGTTGAGGGGACTCTGGGAAATCACAGGGCATGTGAAACGTAATTAAAGAAATAAACCAGGAGCATCTGCCACCATCCTCCCAAGCAGAGTCACATCTGTGTCCCTGGAGGGGCACCAACCCAGCCCTTGCTCACAAATGCTCCAAAGCTTCTGGTGGGCACAGGCCAAGGGTCACTCCAGGTTCTGCCACAGGATCTCTGCCCAAGGAAGTTCTGCACGACAGAGAGAGCTGGTAAGTGGAACTCAATGAACAGAAACATTTCTGATGGTGGTGCTCATACTTACAACCTTCATTACCACATTTTCAGGGGGCATAATAATCATTAATGTGTTTATTGTGCCCTTATGAATTGGGGCAGGGACGTTATCCTTTTTCACACACATGGAATTGAAACATAGGCAGCACGAGTACTGAGCTCCAGCTCGTGTGGGAGGCTGCCAGAGACCTGCTCCTGTTTTGTGGCTTTTCCTGCAGGATCCTGACCCATCTTCTTGGCTTTAGGTCCTTGTTCAAAGACCTAAATAGGAGAGAAGTTGTGCTGGGTTTCCTCTGCAGTCAATAAAGGGAGGCAGGGATCTCCAAAGGAAAATTCTGACCTCCTCCCAATGGGTTTTAGAGGGTGTCTACAAAACCTGCCTGCTCTCATTGAGATGCCTTAACACAGACTTTTGCATCTCTCTGCTCTGGGACACTTGCTAAGGACAAGATTTGATTCAAAACCACCATGAAACAGAACATTTCTCTTTTTGCCTCTGCTGAAGAGGCCCAGCACAGCTGTAATTAACTTTTGAAGATGCTCCATCGTGCTTACGAAATGTGACTGTGACTTAGAATGTCGTAGGAGGGACAGAGACAAGCAAATAAAAAGCAGACTTAATGAGGTGTGAGGTTCAGTGAACAGATGTCCTGCACTGGATTTTGCTGCAATCCTGTCACCCTCTAAATACTTGTGAAGTCCTTATCACTGTGACCAATTGTCCTTTTTGGTCTCAGAGGTGGACAGGCAGGATGACCTAAACCCTTCTCTGTGTCCATTTCAGACCTGAGTTTTTAAAAGTGTGAGTAAAGGCTTAGCTAAACGTTTTTAAAGAAACTGGTTTTTAATAGGTAGATGATGAGAGGAATAAATGTCTTTCAGAATTTACCAAGTTTATATTTTGCATATAAAGCTGTTTCTTTTCTTGTGACATCGCAAAAAATGAAATTAGTTTTTGACTGGGAGGGGATGATGATGAAGGTGTTCTCAGAATAACATGATTTAGCTTTTGGGAAATATTAAAGCATGACTACATTGGACCTTTTTATGTTAGACAACAGCAGTTTTTCCATTCTGCACTAAATACTCCTTTCACATTTCTCATCTTGCATGATATTGCCTATTTCATGCCTCTGACAAAGTGGCTGAAACAAGCTCTTTCCCTGAACTCATGATATTTGTGGATAAAGGATTATTACCTGTGGTATTTTTTAAGCGATGAATAAATTACAGCATTGTTTAGGCAGATGCAGACAAGGTGTTGGGTTTCTTGTCTGATGCCACAGCAAAGCTTTGTGTCAGAGTTCAGAGGGGATGCAAGAGCATTGTGCTTAGATCAGTAGGTTTAGGATCTAAAGTGGTCTGGAATATACACTGGAATATTTTCTTATTCTGTTTTTCATATAGTATTTTGGCTGTGTGACCTATTCCATTGTCACATGGCAATATTTTAAGATAAGTGAACAAATGAGGGTGTTTAGAGGGCACTCAAATTCATCAGTATCTTGCTGTTGTGGACGTGTGTGGTGGCACTGCCATTCCACACTCCTGGGTGTTGGCAATAATGCACCTGCCTTTCCTGGAGAAAGGAGATCACACCAGGTTCATGGAAACACTTCAGTGCCAAAGGGTGCCTTGGGAATTGTGCTTCTCCTGGCAGCACTGGAGGAAACCGAGTGAGACTTCACTCTTGGGTTTGGTCGTTGGTTCTTTGTTTTTATTTGACACAATAGGAATGGCAAAATGAGAGAGAAAAAAATAAGGTTGATTGCCCTTCAGAGAAGAATTTAGACAACAGAATATCTCCACTCCAGTGACTCTGGTACATGTCTGACTCTATTATTCCTGTCCTGTTGAAATATGAGGCAGCTGGACAATATCTTGACTGAAATACATTGGAGGAATATGGAGATGCGAAGTACAGCTTTTGTGAAAATCAGAATCTCTGTTCACTTTATCTACAGCTACACTTGTTGATTCTTGTGACTGTGATGCAATTGATTATCTCTAAAAATGATTCTCCCTGAGGTGTGGGGACTGTGCCTTTCCCCAATGGATGAACAGAGCTCATCCAGTTTCTCCCAGACTTGAGGCAGATCAAGGTTAGAATTTTTAACTTTTGTTTTGTTTGGTGGGTTTTTTTTCCTGTGACTGTCAGTTCAGTTTTATTTTCCAAAATAAAATTCCAGGGCAATGTTGTAGCCTCCTCTGAAGGCATTCAGCTGCTCTGTTCCTGAGTGTACCTCACACCCAGGCCAGCTTTCTGAGGACATGAAGTTCAGCCTGTAGTCTGTTCCTCTTCTCCCTGCAGTGACTTTGGCATTTCTAAACCTGTTTGCAAAGCAGAGCAACGTCTCAAAGTCATTATGTTTTATGAGTTGCATAATTACTGGTGTCTGGGTATGGGAGGGGATACCTCAGTGAGGAAAACATGGACAGGGCTCATTTGATGCCATTTCTCACTGTTGGCAGCAGCAGTGGGACACATCGCAGCATTCACTGCTGTCCTTTGCACCATGAGGGGCATGAGGTGTGGCAGAGCAAAAAGTGACCATGGCAAACCAAGTTTCAGTAGTTCTCTTGCTTTGTGCAATGAGCCATTGTTTCATTTTATGGGGATTCAAATGGAAAAAGTGGCTTAGATGGGAAAAAAATCTCTGCTTAGAGTTTTTCTTGATACTTCCAGCAAATGGGAACATAATAAAATGATTGTGTTTCTTGAAAAAGTTTTGGTTAAATTTAGCTTTGTTTTCTGCTTTAAAAGGGGAGAGGGTGGAGTGATAATAAGTGTCATTTGAAAATAGAAGTGTCCTTGGTTTCCTGTTTTCAGTAGGCTTAAGATAATTCATTTGTTCTACTTGTAGTTTGTCAATTGATGCCTCCCTTCCAAAGCTGTCTGTGGGCCGCCTTAGCCAGAGTTTCCTACAGTTATTTTTGCACTATTGTTGAACAGAACCATGCAGCATGTTGCTTTTTCAATTTACTGCGTGGGATCTGCACATAGTTTTCCATTGTGGCATATTTGTGTCTTTGTCACTTTTATTGTTTATATGCCAGCATATGGCCAGAAAAAAAACAAACTTCTTCTCTCAGTTTTCTTCTTTTGTATTGTTTAGTCCACAGTGCCTTTACAGCAACAATTTGTAAAAATCAAATTCCTGGAATGTAATTGGTTTGCTTGAAAAAAGAAGGAAAACTGGGAGAATACCTCTCAGGGATTAGTGAATATTTAGGAATGGCTTTATTTTCCTACCCAGGGCTGCACATAGGGCAAAAAAGCCAATGCCTGTTTTTATTTAAACTTCACTTTCGTCATTTGGACTCATATATCTCACCATGCCACTTGCACAGACATTAGTGCCTGCATCAAGATCTTCTCTAGAGCAAGCATTGCCAAAATCTGCCAGCATGGATATCAGTGCCTGACAAGGACCAGATGTTTGCATTTGTGGGATATGGAACCCCAAACCAGCAGTTGTCCAACTGCTGTTTTATTGCAGTTGATCTAAAATTGACCAGAGATATATGGGGTTTGGGTTGTTTGTTTTGTTTTTTTTTTAACAGTACTGACAATGTAGTTTGAGGTTGTAGAAAAGACCATTTTTACTTAATTTCGGTGTGGCATCATTGCTTACATGACACCCTGATAAAGACCTTTCCTGGTTTATCTACTACTAAAAATCAATACAAACTAGGCCATAACCATTAAGTGATCAGCTCTGTCATTCCATAGATTATTGGCACCCACTGGCACATGATTTGGCTGTAATTTGAGGCAGGAATGTTGTTGTTAGCACAGCTCCTGAAAAACAAGGAGTTAAATTTTAAAGCAAAACAATCATTCACTTGCAAAACTCTGCTTTCTTGTCAGTGCACTTCCAATGTACCACATATTTTTAGCAGTAACCAAAGACCAGTAACCAGTTTGAAATCCCATACAACAGATGGATAAATCATGATAAATCCATGATGTTGGCTTCTCCTGGATTTTCCATTTGTTGGAAGCTGTTGCACTCCACAGAACCCACCACGTAAAAGCCTGCTGGAAACAAAATACGAATTTTCTGTAGTTTCTTTGGTTAGTGAAGTATTTTCAAGAATACCAACAGTGATTTGAGGTAAAGAATCCCTGCAGCAATTAGGATTCATTTGCTGCTGGAGCACTTTATTAATTACACGTTTGTAACCACATGGATGGTCACAAAACCATTCGCACATGTCTGAATTTGGAGATTTGCAGACAGAAGATTTAACGTAAACATGGAAATGTTAAACTACTCATCTGTAGCATGCAAAGAAGATAACAAGAAGGATTCTGTTCTCGATGTGATTTGTGAACAATGCTAAGTAAATATTCATCATTAATATATAATAACTGTTGCTTTTGGCAGTTCACTTTTCATTTAATTTGATAATGTGTCCAGTAAATGAAGTGGTACAGGCTGCAGTGTTTTACCATCACAATTGCATATTTTCAATCATTGTTAAATGAAGGCAGCTCAAGGCAAAGCTTTAACCCCCACTAGTTTTGTGTGTGATAAAAAGAGAAGGTGCTATCAATCTTTATTGTCTGTCTCGCTTACTGTAATTGCATTCAATAGTCCACTGATTCTGTTGTCTGTGCTAATGTCAGGAACAGGGAAGAGCCAGATGCTCAGACTTGATCAGATGCATCCAGTGGCCACTTTGATAAGTTGGCAGCAAGGCTCCGATGATAAATTGTGAGTGCTGCACATTATGAGCAGCTGAACACTAGGAGTGTGTGTGGGGAAACTTCTTACCTGCTTGGAATTTGGCGTTCCAGTGCCAGTCAAAGGCCAGCCCAGGGGTTGTTCCAATGCATGTCATACTGGGAAGGTGCCAGGGAGTTGTATTCTCATGGACAGCAACACAACAAGAAACCCAAACAGCCTCAGAGTGATTTGAACATGACATTGAATAGTCCCAACACTGTAAAAGGTGTTACAAAATAGTCTCCAGTAGTTATGGTTATCTGATTCAACAGGAGAGCTCTGGAATTATGGTATTCCATGCTTTAATCCGTCTTAAAAGTTGTGCTTTCTTGGCACCTTTCTTTCCCCCTCTAATTTGAAGTAGTGCCTGGAATGTTTTTGCAGAGTATCAAACAATAATGCTTTAGAGCAGTATGAACAGTGATAGATCTTTGTGAGGAATAAACTCCAGTGTAGACAAGGGGACTGTGGAATAAGGTGCTTTCTACAGGTTATTTGCATCTTTAACATTCCTCAGAGATTAATGATAATTATTTAAGCTCTTCAGTGAGTGTCATCCCTCAGACAAGTAGTTGTTAAAGGAGATCTGGAAAGACTCAGAAGTCTCACCTTCACGCAGTTCATGTCATTTGCGCAGATAATGCTCCTATTTTTCCCTCAGGACTGATGTGAAAGGTGTGATCCTAACTATGGATGGTGCTTTCAAGTTTATTGTGTGTGGTATCACTTGTGGCTGACAGTTCCAGATTGTGTGTGCAGCAGGCCTAGGTTTTGTTTGGCACTATTTGATCTTTTTTTGGGTGCTCCAGGAGAGGACAAGACTATCCTTTTGCCATCACTGCTCTTGGATACTTCAGGCAGCTCCTTTGACTGCTGCAGGTGTGTAGGGGCATCAGCCTCATTCTGTGCAGTATGGCCACATGATAAATAACTGCTGAGGCTCTGATGTGTACATAAAAGAATCATTATTTGAGGAAGTTTGGAAAACTAAAATTAGTTCCTTAAATTCAACAGTACATACTGTTGCCTTTTTTTTTCCCATTGCATTTTTTTCAAATTAATTAAAGTGCACAGATGTTCAATTAATGCCTAAAAATATCCATGGCTACAGCTGTGAAGCAACGTTGTTGAGATTTAACATATCTAATAACGTTTCTCTCTTTGAAGAAATTCTATTAATGACACTCTGCTAAATAACTTTGCATTGATAATTTAAAGGAAATGTGGAGTAAACTAGAAGGAGATGTCGGCTGTTTGTTCCACTTATTTATGAGAATAACAGAGAAACCCAAAATAAAAGGTCTGCTTTTCATTTTCTTATATTAACATGTGGAAGAACTCTGGTTTCTAGGCAAAATGTATCAATTTATCTGGAAATTATTGGTACCTCTCTTGCAATTCAAGGAGAGGTAGCTTGAAAAAGCTGCCATGGAAAAGCCAGCTGCTAACACTAAGCATATTGGGATTGTGAATTCCTTCAGTCCTGCTTTGTAATGTGGAATAACAGCAGAGTTTTGCATGTGAGCCGTAGTAACTGTTAATACCACAGGGGCTTTTAATTTATATTGTTAAATTCTGGGATAAAGCAAAAGAGCTCAGGATAATGCAGGAGATGTGGTGAGAACAGCAGAGGTTCTGCTGGACCAGGAGATGTTTGAGGGGTGGTTGTGCTGCTCAGGGAAGGGTCTCCGATACAGAATGGTGAAGGTAAGCTGGATGTGAGGACCAAAAATACCTGTGTGTTCTGTTCCCCAGTTTCTGAGCAGACCTGACTGAGCCACATGAATTTATCTGGTGTGAAGTGTAAAATACCGAAGAGGAGTTTAATACTTCTTTGAATTGCCACAGTTTCTCTGCTAGGCCAGCTGGTGTCCAGTGGAGGGCTAGATTTCACCCCCCCGGTAAAGGCACCAGTAATCTTCCTGTTCATTCAGCACAGAGGATTTTGCCTCTGAGTTATTTTGTTGGTAGTCTTTATCTTTCTAAGCATGAATTGATAGCCCAGAAGAGACTCAAGGCACGAGCCTGTGCTCGAGGATGTCACATCCTGTACTTCTAACACCTGAGCAGTTGCTCAGTTTGTCTCTTCTGCACACAAATCAAGGCATTTTCTGACAAAGAAAATTACCAGTAAGATCACGTTCAGTAAAGTGAAACTGGGATTTGTGCTGATGTTTCCTGTGTTAGGCCAGAATTCCAGCTCCTAAATTAGAGCAGCTCCACTGGAACTAGAAAAGATCATTTATACAACTGTCCCCTTGATTGTTTTGGCTCCAAACATCTAGAGAACTGCTTAGTGATACAGGATGGTTTTTATCCTTACCTACTTGCCATTAAATCAAAACTAAGTAATTTTTACAGGCTAGTTAGTTGTAAAGGAATACCCTTTACAATTCCCTCAGGAATTTTCTCCAGGTTTGACAAGTTGTTTTCTACTTGAGGTGGAGCTGTGTCATTTGTAGTGTGTTTGTACAAGCACGCATTTCTTGTGCATTCAGGAGTGGGGAGTTTCTTTATTTTCAGCTCTCAGGTAACCTTAGAAGCAATAATCATACCTGTCTCTTCCAAGTGACATGGCTTCACTGGATAATTTTGGAAATAATTTGATTTGCAGATGGTCTGCTAGACATGAGTTCAGTGCCCTAGGACTTGCTTTCTGAAAGCTTTACCAGAACAGTAGATAAGAGATAGGACCTGATTTTTGTCTGGGGCCAAAAAAGGCATTTTTTCCGTGAAAAATATTGTCTGTATGTTTTTGCAGCTGCAAATAATTGGGAATAAACGTAATGGCTGGAGCTATTGCTTCATTTGTGTTTGCAGGTGATTGCAGCCCAGTCTCACTACTTTAAAAGATCCCTGATTCTGCTGTCAGGGGAAGTTATTCATTCCCAGTCGAGTAGATCAGGATCTGCACATCCACCTCCTGGATGGGGGTCTCAGGTGGGACAAAAAGGGCAAAACTGAGAGCACATGGAAAGCAAAAAATACATGTCCAATATCTTCCTTAAAGAGTGGGGGAAGAACCAGGTGTAGAAATATTCTGATGTTCTTCTCCAATGGTGTAACATTCAGAATTACTGTGCCTAGAAACTGCTGGCTGCAAAGGAGAGAATTTTTCTCTTTAACTGAAAAACCTTCATTTCACAATCAAGCATCTAAAATTAAAATTTGTTTGTGATAAATTGTCTCAAATTAAGGAACTAAGCCAATTTTCTTTTAAAAGATAAAGCCAAGTCCCTGAACTTAGCAATAGATGAGTATGTGAGAATAAAATTTGTAGTTAGGACCCGTTTGAGGAAGCAGAGGAGAATTTCTGAAACATCTCAGAAGCATTACATTTGAATTTCATATTGAAAAAGTTTTGGCATGGAATTTCTCTCAATTTGTGGTGTACTATGCAAGGTAAACTTCTCTTAGCTATGGGACAGGCGCCCCAGTCCACAGCCTTTGGAAGTCACCAGCACCTTTGCAGTTGAATCAGAAGATCTGGGATCATATTTAATGAACTTGTAGTATTTTAAAAATAAAAATCTCCTTTTTTCTCTTCTGCTTTTAAAGCAATTTTAGAGCAGTGGGGTCAGATTGAGTTCTGTCAGAGGAACTCAGTGCTCTGATTTCTCACTTTGTGCAGTAATTCCTGCCTGTTTTAAGTTGAACATTGTCACTGGACATTGTGCTCCTGATGAGCTGAAAATCTTCACCTTTGGAAGGAGACCAGTGACTGTGCAAAATGAAAGTTGTTAGAGACAAGCTTTAAACTTTTCCTTTTTTTACTTCTCATACGGGTTTTATTAGCAGTGAGCTGTGCAGATTTGAACAAAACCCTGCTGATGCTTTTTATGCATTTTCCTGTGTTTGTAGAATTGGTTTGAGTTATGTTACAGAGTCGGGAGTGTAAAGTTCCCTGGCTGTAGTGGGTTTCTGTGTTATATTTTAAAATATCTGCATGCTGAGATATCCAGTAATGTGCTTTTTCAATGGGAGTTTGGGGAGAAAGCTCAGCATTTTGAACACGTGCTGAAAATTCTTAATTTGGCTTGCCCTGGAATTTTCAAGGAGTATTTGTGGGTTCCTGTGTGTGTTGTCAGCACATTGTTGGGGAGGGGATTCAGTGTATATGTGGTGGCTGTGAACAGGTCCATGAAAAGCAGCCACAGAAACTTCCAGGAGCTTGTGTGGTGAAGTCTAACACCATCACTGGGTATCTGCACAGATGTTAAATGGCTGTCACAAAAAAAAAAAATCAGAAACGTTCAGGTGTCAAAAATTATTCAAATTATGTAAATATTCAGATGTTTCATATAAAAATAAGAAGATGCCACCTTGTGGTAAGAAAGATGCTTTAGTGTATCCATGAACCCTTTGGGTGAGCAGGCAAGGATTTTAAAAATTTTTTTTAAGCAATAATTTAGCAAATAAAATTAAATTTTGGGTCGAGAAGCCAAACTTCCCCTTTCCCATGTGTTTTCCTCCTCCTCATGTACTCAGGGTTTTCACAGGAGTGCTGAAGCAAAGGTTGACTATTTCCCAGCTTTGTTTTCCTGTGTCTTTTCGAAGCTGTTTGCTGTTACCCAGAAAACTGGGGCTGGGAGGAGGGACCCCTTTCCCTGGACACAGCTTTGGGGGCTGAGCCTTTTTTTGGTGGTTGTTGCTTTGGGGTTAATTGTGAGGCCAGGCTGAGGAAGCAAAGTCTTGTCTCTTTTCTGTTCAGCACTTTGAGCAACTGTGATCTGATTTGTGGCCAAACTGGAAAAATATGGAAAAATAAAGGTTTTAAAAGATGGATTAGATCTCTAAATTTATCTAACAGTCAGGCAGGGCTCATACCTGTGGTATTATAATGGATATCCATTCTTTATAATGGATTATATGAAGTTTGTCTTTGCCTTTGCACTTACTCAAACTCCATTAACAATTACAAGGTGAATTGTTTTGTGTAACCTGACAACATTCTCTCTCTCACCAGGATGTTCTTTAAATGTCTGTTTGGATTAAAAAAAAGAAAACGAAACCCCCCAAACCTTATGCTTTCTCTTTATTTTATTATTCTGTATTCTACTTGTGTGATTTGAATAATCTACTTTGTGAGCCACACACTTAGTGAGAGCACAGCACAAATGCTGTCATGTGCATGGCAACAAACTGCTGTTGTCTGACTGTTTGGGTCTCTTTATTTTACACGTTGATGGGCAGGAAAAAACTACAGGCAAGAGAATAATTGGGAAATGTTGCACTCCTAAATTTTGTTCTTGTGCACACACAAGCTCCTTAACAGCAGGGGATGTGCAGGCACTTCTGTGCATATTGAGGCTAAATAATAATAATAATAATAATAATAATAATAATAATAATAGGGTTAGCAATTTTTCCTCAATTTGAAGAAGTATTGTGGTCGTAATTAAAACATATTTTCTCTTAACATAATTTATTTCCTTGCATAATGTAATTTGACAGAGCATTATAAATGTATATCTCTATGCTTCATGACCCCATTATGAGGACAATTTTTCCATAGTAATTCATTTGTGTTGTGTTTCTTCTTGCTTTCTGATTACACAATCAGTATTGAATTGTGCAACCAACATCCTGATTAAAATGAGACAAAAACCTATACAGCTCAGCTGCCTGAAAATCTCCTCTTGTTCCCCTAAAGACAACGGCAAAATTCTTATTTGTTGGAGGAGACAAAGTTATTAAAATGGGTTGCAAATGTGAGGAGAAGAAGGTGGAGCCCCAGCTCCCCATGGGAGGAAGGCAGGGTAGGAAATATCAACCACAGACATAATTTGGAGAAGTATTGCAGGAAAAAAGGAAAACCATTAAAAAGCCAGGACTGACAAGAGGGATTTGGGAGAATATTTGTCTTTTTTTTCCCCAGATTTTAGGATCACACCTAAGGTTTACAAATTTTTTTCACAGCAACAATTTATTTATTTAGAAAATAGCTTCAAAATAAAACAAAAAGTGATTTTTAGGCAGGAGTAACAATTCTTCCAAATGCACAAATAATTTTATTTTTACTTTTGTTGTTAATTCTATCGCATCACCAGGCCCAGGAATCTGGTGCTGCTGTGGGCTTTGCCTACCCCATTTACAGCTGCTGTGTTTCCACCCAAAATGTGCTTAGGAAATAATATGAGCCAAACTGTTCATCCACTTGAGAAGGGTTACAAAATCATTAGTCTGGACTAATTTTTGTGCTTAAAATTAAACACACATTCTGGCAAATAATAGGATTAAAGCCTGAATTGCGCATATTTTTATCTGGGGTTCAATTTCCTTGGTTTCTTTCATGCTCGTTATTTCAACTCTTTGTAAATAATATAGTATTTGATTATTGATTGGCTAGCAGTTAGAAAAGCAAAATTTTGATTAATTTCTTGAAAATAGTAACAAGATGAATGCCAACTGTATAAGCATATTTGCAGTGCTGTGTTGATCTTGGAAATAATCAACTGAAAAAATTAGGTCTTAGTCCTTGAGACTCAAACATATCCAGAAGAATGGAGAAAGGGAGTTGCAGCTTTTCCCTGTGAACTCGGGCACTCATATTTATTGATTCATTTGGTCATTTGAGAGTGGGTTTTGATGGAGCATGGACTGCCCACAAACAACAGCAAATTAGTCACAGGTATTAGAAAACAGGGCCACAAATCTTAGCAATGGACCAAGTTGAGCAAAATGCTGATTAATATCGATTATTAATTTAAAAAAACCTGTTAGAGCAGAAGTTTGGTCTCATGGTCCACAATTTAATTTGGGAGCTGTGAATTCCTAATTTTAATACCTTATTTTTTTCTCATAGCACACAGAGTTTTATATTATCTCCTCTTGCTTCCTTGCTTGTTATTGTTAGCAATAACACTATTTACTTCAGTGCTACTACTTGAGATGTCATAACTCCAAGTAGTTACAGTTAGCACTGGTTGAGAAATGGGAAACATCTTATGGAACATTTCTGGCCAATTCTAATTATTGCCCTTAATGTATCGTTGCAAAATTTGAAACAGGATTTCTTTGGAAGTTGTGACCTGCTCTTTGAAAGTAGGGGAAAATACTTATTTTTAATCACCTTCATCTCAAGAGCTGTAATTGAGGTTATGAAGTTATAGTGGATTAACAGGTTAGTGATTTTTTTTTCAATATGGAGAAAAAAATTCAGCAAGTTTCTTATAAAAACTTTACTAAGTGCTCAACCTTTGAACACAAATGCAAAATCAACTGTTTTAAGTTCGGGCCATAAGCTTCACATTAGAAATTAATCATGAGATGTTTTGGTGATAAAATCTCTCTCATTTGAGAATGTAATTTATTAACCAGCACAATATCTATTTCAGGGCATTATTCAAGCTGCAATAAAGATTTTCATAATATTAGAATAATGTGCCGATATTAAGCCCTGTGTGAAAGGCGAGCACTTTTCCCTTGGCTCACAACCATCCCTTTGGGATGCAAACCCCAGTGCCAGGGATGGGAGCTGCTGTTTGCTGGTGGAACACAGGAGCTGCTGTTTGCTGGTAGAACACAGGGGTCCCAGGGAATACTGGAGGGGCTGTGAGCTCCCCGTCCTTGAACTGCTCCCCTTGGCCTCCATCCCTTCTCCCGGTGCCATGGGTGTGCAGGACAGGTGGACACCAACCGTGAAATCCTTCCCAAAGCCTCTCCCGTGGGCACAGCAAGGGCTGGGCTTCCTGTGGACACCTGCCTGGGGTGAAGGGTCTCAGTGAGCCTTGGAGTTCCCATCTCCTGCTCTTCCACCTCACTGCTGCCTCTCCTCCCTCCCGTCCAGCTCCGCACTGCTGGTTGCTCTGCGTACAGCAGAATGCGCGGCGCGCGTTCGATCCAAAGGGAACGGAACAGATGGAAGTCTTGGGATTGAACTCTGCTGTCTCTTTCTGTGCTTGGGGAATGAATAGTCAGGAAAATGAGAGCAAAGTATTAGTTCTGAGCAAAAAGAAGATCCTTGCAGTTCCTCTTGCATTTGCATGATTTTCTTTACGTTGTAAAAATAATTTAATGTGACTGCAACGTCTGGTTGTGGGAAGCCTTGTGGAAAGGCAAGAAGTACCTGACAGCATTTGAACTGTGCTATTTTGCCTGTGCTGTAATTATTTTCATTTATGAAATTCTAAATTCGAAATTCTGTTTTAAATATTGAATATTTCTGGTGAACTGACAGCTTGTACTAGCTTTAGGATATGCCTGCTTGGTAATTATTCATGAGAAGAACAGCTGAAAACAAACTCGTTATACACCTTGGCAAGTCACTGTGATTTGAATTCTGTGAAATTTCCCTATGGCCATGTGACTTTATTCTAAAGTACTCTAACAGTGCAGATGTCCAGAATGCCGTAGTTGTTACAAATGTTATTCCTGTAGTCAAAGTTTGGAATCATCAGTGCTTCAGGAGAAGTGGAAGGAAAAAAAAAAAAAACCAAAGAAGAAAAAAGAGAAGAGGAGAAAAGACTGATGATAGAGGGTGTGTTTTGAGTGTTTGTCACATACTTCATTATGTGCTGCTCTCATACATTACCAGATATATATCATAGGGGATATATCTCAGTGCATGTTCAGGGCATAGAATGGAATTTACAATGTCTGCAAGAACACCCCGCTGAAATGCACTAAGTGTTTGAAATATCTTGTTTAAGCCATGATACAATAAGCATCAGCACTGACATTTTTGGAAGTTTAAAAGTAAGATAATTTCTGTGTAACATTGGATGAAGAATCAAAATGCTTCAGATCTAGCTAAAAATAAAACATTTCTCTACTTTTGCCTTTCCTTTTTCTTCTCCATATGGCTCCTGAAGCATTCCTTAATTTAAATAGGTTTTAGAGCTCATCCCTTATAGTTCCTGAAGCATTCATTGCTTTTGAGAAAAAAACATTTTAGCATGTGCTATTCTTGTTATTCTAATTAGAAAAAAACAGCTGGTCCTGTGCAGCTCTGACTGGAGTCTTTTTCAACACATTGTTCAGATTTTTTTCTCTTTTTCTGTCAAGCCACAGGCTACCACCTCTCCTCATCCCACATGAGCCAGCCCCCAAACACCTGCATGTGCAGCCTGAACCCGCACATCTGCCAGGGAACACAAAGAAAATACCTCATTGGCCACAGGACACATACATCAGATCATACATATTAGGAATATCTACATTCCCAAGGAACTGCAAGTGACACTGAGCTAATGGCCAGTGGCTTCCATTGCCATCCAGAGGTATTTTTTAGGTGCCTTTACTTGCATTCCTGCTCCTACATATAAGCCAACTGAGATGCTTTCATTTAAAAAAGAAAAAAAAGGTAATCAGCCTTCAGTTAGGATTTTGATATCTGTAAACGTGTGTGCCTACAAATAATCATTGGAGCTGATCAAAGTCCCACTCGCTGTTGCTATGGAAATGAATCCCTATTTTGTTTACGGATGGGTATGCGCCACATGACAGGGAATGATGTCAGGTGGAAAGCTGAGATAAATTAAATTTGTGGTCTGAAGTTATTAACATATGTTTTGTGTGAGGGTGTGCATGTGTATTAACTAAGAAAGGGAAGATCCAGAAAATTCTGTTCCTTTAAAATGACAGGGAAACAGCGCCTTCAACATAAATCATAGCATCATTTCTTCCAGTGGGATGAAAGAGACACAGAGAGGTTGGGGCAAGGATGTTTCTGTAGCATGTCCAAATCCATGGAGCTGCTCTTTAATAGTCCCACTCATTGTTTAATTTCCTTCTCCATTGTTTCCTCCTGTGTGAGTTCCATTTGTTGGTCAGATTGCTCTCACAATTGTCCTGAACTTTGCGTCTGCGCGTCTTGCCCGAATGGAAAGTCAGAACTCATTTCTAGCTCTAAGTAAAAAAAGCCATTACATTTCTTTACAAATAAAATGAAATAACTTGTGCATCTGAGGAATAAATTGCATTAATCCTTCTGTATGGATCAGTTAAGAGACACATCAGAAATGTGAAATAAGAAGCACTTGTCCCATGATAACACCGGATGCAGCAGAGAAGGGGAGCTAATGACAAACTCAGCCAAAGCTTAAAGGTTTGAGCAGCCCAAAACAATGCCAGATTTTTCCTTTCCAGAGTTTGACTTGTAGAACATAGAATATTAGACCAGAAACGCAGAATGTTAGACGAGTACCAGAAACTGCAGCAGTTCTGTTGCTCCACAAAACATCTCTATTAAAAAAATGCCCCGAAGATGCTCTGATATTTCCGTACATTTATATGTTGTTATTCAATACAGGATCAACACTGAATTGGCTACTTTGAAGGCCACAGAGCATTTTTCTGTTTCTTTAGAAACACAATAATCTCTCTAATTCACCTGCCACGTGGTGCTGTACCACCTAGCAATAGGTGTGTAATTGAGGGCAGAATTTGACCCTTTGATTCTGTAAATCACATATGATCATTACAGAAGGGCTCAGATCTTTAGATGTTGTATGATTGCCAGCTCACCAGCCACCCTTCCTTTGTCACATTATTTTTTTAGAGGCTGACACTCTAATGAAAGCAATACAAAAGGCTGCCAGAGCCCAGCTCAGAATGCCCAATTTGCTTTGACTGCCATTTTCCAGAGCAAAAAGTGTGTTCCATTATTTGTATCGATATTAGGGTGAACTTACAACAGCTGCTCTTCTGGACAGGGGCTGTACCTTTCTACAGCTGTGCACCTTTGTGGTAAATAATAATTAAACAGTAGGAAAATGAATGCAATGCTGAAGTTGGACTAATTGACTTCTGTTGGCTGTGTGGAACAGCAGGATTTAAGCATTACTCAGTTTTCAGCCCATACACTTAAGCAATAAGATTTCAGAAGATTTAGTGTGTGTGTCTTTGTGTGTAAAAGCTGAGCAAACCCCATTTTCCTTGGCCCAGTCTTCCAGAATAATCCCTGGTCCATCCATTTGTACTCATTACCTGGTGTCTGCAGCAAGGAAAGAAAGTCTGCTCTTTGGCACTGTTTTGAAAATCTTGAATTCCTTTCCCTTCTGTCCTCCTCTGCTGCAAACTTTTTCTGTCCTCCTCATCTGAGCTACTTGGGGAGAACGAGCATTAAAGCAAGCTTGTCAAATGTTAACCTGGCAAAGAAAAGGCTTGGAAATGCATTTTGTTCCCTGGAGAGAGGCTGTATTATTCCGAGGTGCCCTCTGCTGTGTCAAGAGCTAAAGATGCTTCACGAACCACACCTTGGCAGAGATAAGTGAGACCCTCCCTTCGAAAGGCTCCGACCTGTTGAGCATCCTTTTCATCATTACAGCATTGGAGCGTCTCGGATTAATCATCTCTTCCCACAAGTAGAATCTCCTTTTGTTAAGACCTTAGGGAAGCTAAACTTTTCAAAATACACGCAGGACGGGACTGAAGGGTTTTTTTCCTTTCCTTTGGAACCCCATTCACAGGAGCAAACCTCCATGCTCAAACTTAAAAAACAGAGGCAGCAAGGGTTTCGATTCAGAGGAAGAAAGATGCGCTGGTCTTGAGATTCTGTGAGGATCCAGCATTCTCCTGAGCGCTGGAGAAATTTGTGAGACTCATTATCTCCCAGGCCAGCGTTTTAAAGAAATCCCTGACTAGATCAAATTTAGCCTTGGCACAAATGGGTGTAACTAATATTAGAACCCTAAAAAGGATCTCATTAATCACCATTAAAAAACAATGCTTAGATATTCTTAGAGGTGGGATTTGGTGTTTTTTTGTGGAGTCAATTGAGGCTTAATTTTCTGTGTGGGTATTACATGCACAGATCTTGAGCCCCAAGGGATTTCTTCTGAGACATGACAGTGAGAACATATTGCTGCATGTGAAAAATACTTCTGCCAGTGGTGCTCAACAGAAAGAGATTTTTCTTGCTTCAGAACATGTTAAAAAAATTTAAAAGAACAATCCTCCCTAAAAACCCACCACACTATTACTTTAGAGTGTGCTAGAATAGAATCTGAAATTTGGGGGTTGAAAACAAACTCATTTTTAGACAGGCGGGTGTGTTGAGCCTATAAAGAAGTTGGATGCACAGAGGAAATTCAGATACAAAGCACAAACAGATACAAACAGTACAAAGTTAGGCTTCCTTGTGATTTACTGGGTTCATTTACTTCCTTTTCTACTTTTATTCTGGATCTGTCTATTGTTATCCTTCCAAAAGGAATACAGTGCAGCAGATTCATCAGAGGCCATTATTTACTGATTCTGTATATTGTTTTCATAATGGTTGAACTCAGCAAATCATGAACTGATTATTGAGTTTTAGCAAGTGGCTAATGAATCATTGATGCTGGCTCAGGGAGAAAGAGATTCCTCTTGTTTCTGCAGTTCTGCAGGTTTCCAACAGATTTCACAACTACTTCCATTCATTCCTTTTATTTCTCCCTTGTCTTCTTCTCTTGGAGCGTTACCTTCAAAAAAACCAAAGCCAGTGACCACTTCAGTTGTGTCAAGTGTTTTTCATTATACCTTAGTGGGGTCTACTGGCTAAAAGCACATTTAAGAAAGAACAAGCATTATTTGCAGATTTCATGAGGTCTCAGGCGAATGAGAAACTATCAATAAACTTTCAGTTTCACTATAAATCAGCGACAAGATGGCACTAAAATAATATGCAATTTCAAATGAATGATTTTAATAAGTTAGCAAAACAGAATTGTTGATTAATACAGCATAACATATTCCATGTGTATTATGGATTTGTAATGAATTATTATCAGAGATGCTATTTTATAGCTGTAATGTAGCAGTGTGAAAACTTTATTAGAGGCCTGCAAAAAAGGCTCTTTTCCTTCTCAGTTTTATCTTTCAGCTTCTTGAAATGCCTGTCCCTACAGAATTGTTACAAGATAATAGAACTCAAAGATTTATTTCTGATAAAAGGTTTAAATTGCAACAGCAAAATATAATAGCCCAATAACAAAACTGAATAGATATTAAAATAAAGAGGAAGAAAAAGGCATAGACTTATTGCTTACCTGTCTAGTCATGAAAATGGATCCATCATGTTGCAACTTGATAGTAACTCCCTATAAACTGTATGTTGGAATGCAGGAGGGGAATAGACTCATGGGAATTATTAGAATCATAAAATTGTTTCGCTTGTAAGGGACCTTAAAAATCATCCCATTCCACCCCCTGCCATGGGCAGGGGCACCTTCCACTGTCCCAGGTTGCTCAGAGCCCTGTCCAGCCTGGCCTTGGGCATTGCCAGGGATCCAGGGGCAGCCACAGTTTATCTGGGCACCCTGTGCCAGGGCCTGCCCACCCTCCCAGCCAGGGTTCCTTCCCAAAACCCCACCTATCCCTGCCTCCAGCAGTTTGGAACCATTGGCCCTCGTGCTGCCACTGTCTGCCCCATAAAAAGCCCCTGTCCCTCCCTTTTCTAAGCCCCCTTCAGACACTGGAAGGGGCTCTAAGGTCTCTCCAGAGCCTTCCCTTCTCCCAGCCTGGCTCCTGAGCAGATACTCCTTGGAGCATCTTCATGGCCTCTTCTGGACTCACTCCAGCAGCTCCACATCTTTGCTGTGTCCAGAGCTGGATGCAGGACTCCAGCTGGGGTCTCAGGAGGGTAGGGAAGAAGGGGATAAGTCACTGGTTGCATTATAATATGTGTGTGTGTGTGTGAACTCCACAGAAACAGATTTTCCTGGAAGTAATTTCTGTGTGGATTAAGCCTTATTTGTCCCTTTCACCTTTCCCTAGAAGAAAATTACCTTTATCATAATCTGCCAAATTTAGTTTGTTTTCTTTTCTACTCAACTGATATTGAGAATAGTAGAATTTTCTTCCTTGTGGTGAAGGTGAACAATGTTTGTGAAATAAAATTCCTGTATTATACATTAAAGACCCCTCACAAGTTTTTAGGGCTTGTGTAGAGAGGCCTGGTGTGAAATCAGAGTCCTGGGGTCCTGTGTGCCACTCCTACACTGGGGGAACAATGGTTTGGGTATTTGCTTGGGGTGACACTCCAGTTTTTACCTTGAGAAAAGATGCAGGTTTGGATATTTCCTTTTTTTTTCCTGCTTTTCTAGGTGGAGATGGGCAGTTTCATCATGGGAGGTTGAATCTTATTGGAGAAAAATCTGCAGAAAAGATGAGGAATGGGTTTGGGAGGAGAGAACCAGAACTACCCTTATGTGTAAATTGGCAGGCTGGAATATTTATAATTTTGATAATACTTTATTCCCAGTCTTCCTCATAAAACCACTTCATCATCAAAACCAAGCTGATTGAGTTGAAAAGTCCATTTTCTGTAGTTTCTGTAGAAACTTCCCAAGCAGCTCTTGCAGTTGCTCAGTAAACTCATGGGTTTGTGGTTCTTTGGCACCAATTGCTTTTTTCATCTTTATGGAAAATGAAGATTGCCAGGGGCTGATACAATGAAATTTTCTACCTTTTGCAAATCTCTGAAAAGAGAGTGCTGGTCCCATTTCAAGCCCCCAATAACAACCCTCTGGTTTTCTGAAGTCTGGAATGGTCCCACTTTCCTGGAGCAGGAGTAGCAGATACCCACAGCTGGGCTGAACTGTTTCCTCTCATCTGTTTTTTCTCTTCATACTTCACAGAAAGTTTCTGCCATGTATGGAATTGAACTGCAGCTAATAAGGTCTGATTGGAATTTTCATGAGCAGCATCATTGTCAGATTTGCTCAAAATAACTGAGAAGATACTTCAGATATTTTATATATTCTCTTTCAAAGATTCATGAGAAAACCCTCTTTAAAATTAGGAAGTAAATATTTTTCAGTGTTAAAGTCATTGTCTTTTTTACTATGATACATCATTAAAATTGGTTACATTCCTGATGTACACACATTTTCTAGGACAAAGACTGTGAAAACTTTGGAGAACTTTCTTTCAAGAGCTGAAGCAGATGAAATACCTGGATATTTTTTCAGGTGCATTAAATCCTGCTGAAGAGTTAAGTTGAAATGTTTGATCAATTATATTTAAAAGAAGTTTGGGGGTTTTTTTGGTTAATTTTATTTCTTTTAGAATAATGAGATTTAAAAAAGACATCTGTGAAGTGCTATCCCACTTTTTTGTACTCTTTGTCCAGGCTCATCCAGTCCAAAGCTTGAGTGTGTGTTGGATTTCATAAACAAGGCAGACAATTTACAGATCTGGTGCTTGTTGGCTTCCCCCCCTTTTTTCAGAGCTGCTTGTGTGAAGCCTTTTGGCTGCAGGAAGTTGGGATAATGTAAATAAACCCCCCAGCCTTCCCTGCCAATATTCTCTCCTTCCTATTCCTGTCCAGCCTGGGCTGTGTACCCAGAGGTGAGCTATTAATATTGCCTTTTTACAGCTAAATTATCTGACTCCAGAATTGTTCACAGATTCTATTAAAGACCCCTATTGAGGATTGCTTCTACAAATAGGCATTTTAATTCATCCGGGTACACTAAGGTGTTGCCTTCCTTTCATTAATAAAATGGAAACTCATAAAGAAAACCAGATTATCCTGAATTTATGATCAAGTAATTTTGTTTCTCTTAGCTCTGGTAATAATTGTAGAACATTATTTCCTTGCTTCTTTTCCTTTCTCCTTCACCTACCTAGACAATCTTAATTTCTCATGTTTATTTATCTTTTTTTTCTGTTTTAATTTGACAGGAAAAGCTATCTAGGACCCCAGGAGGCAAACACAGAGAGTCAGGAATTGGTCCTTCCCATCTCCACTTTAATGAAATAATAAGTAATTGGTTCATATTTACCCACATTTTAGAAATTCTAGGTTATTTTTTGTGTCCTATGTGTCCTACCTTAAAAATTCTTCAAAGTGTAGTTTCTGGCTTTGGTTTTTATACATATTTTTCTTGGGTTTTGTTTTTGCTTTTTTTTCATTTTGTCATCTGCACTGCAAGATGATTCATCTCATCGTGACTCTGAATATTCAACTTTGTACCTGCACTTTCCTGTTTCCCCCTTGAAACAAAGCCATCAGCTCCAAGTGAGAAATTTCCATACACTTGGGGTCCTCAACAGGGATGAATCAGCACAGTTTTCCTGACTCCAGCCCTTCTCTGTGCCACTTTCCCTCAATGGCAAGGCTTTCCCTGTATTGCCACCTGCCTTTTTGGGGGAAAGCTCCTGAATCCACTTCTTCTGCAGGGGGATCATGGTGTGGATCACGTTCTGCCTGAGCACTTCCCTGCTGCAGAGCCCTCCTGAAGCACCTCTGCAGACACCACTTGAGTTGAGCGACTACTTCATGAACTTCAAATGAAGTGGGCAGGGCTAAATTATCCCTGGAGGTGCTTTGGCTCAACTTCCTGTAGCAGCTTGTGCTTCTGGGATGTCTTAGGGAGCAACCACAGAAAACAGCCAGTGCATTTACAGGAACATGAACAAGGGCAATGCCATCACTCCCCAGCTACATTTCAAAGATAACATCAAAATTTAAAGCATCTTTGTTTCTTGTACCTTTTCATTCAGAGGTTGTTAATCTCTTCTAAAATAGCATAAATGAGATTTAAAATTTAATTTTGAAGCCCACACACATTAAAAGTGAAATGCATTAGTCAGATTTTAATAATGATCTATTAAAACTGTCAACAAAAGTGAAAGGGACAGATCTCCATTCCTGTCACAGAAAGAAAATCTTCCTCAAACCACCTTTTTTTCCCAGTCCATGGCAGTTCTGCCATGTTTGACCTAAAGGCCACCTGCTCTAGAGCAAGTGGTGGTCAGTGATGCCTGTTTTGATACAACAGTGTAAAAAAACGTTTTGCTGCTTATCATCCAGTTTTATCTCCATGAGCTGTTACTGTCTTAAAAATGAATTTTCTTTATTTCAAAAATTGTTTTCTTTAATGAGTGGTATTCATTATTTTTGATAATCTAGTAACTGAAAAGTAGTTTATGAAGATGGCCTAATCTCACTTAATGTCTCTGTTGGTATCATGGACATTGCACTTCTCTTTCTAAATGAAATCTTTCTTGCTTACACATTCTTAACCTGCTCAAGCATTGAAAGCCAATAAACTATGCATTTTCTTAATTTAGAGCTGCTGAAGTTGCTGAACAGAAATATTTTCAATTTGATATTACTTTCATGATACAGGAAGCAATAGCATGGAACCCCAGATGAAGCATTCCCGAAACATGGACTGAATTGATGATTTATTTTTCTGCTCCTTTATTAAGAATGTATAAGAGTCAAGGATGATATTCCAACATGTCAAACCCTGGAGAAAAAAAAAATTAATTAGATTTTTGTGTTTCATCTATATTATCACAAGAACAGGAATAGAAAATCCTTAATTTCAGACAGCCTCTACCTGACTCTTCTGAATGGAGTCAAGGAGAAAGTTCTGACATTATACAGGATTGGGGCCAAATAGGAATAGGCCAATTGAGGGGAAAAGGATCCTCCATCCTCACATGGTAAGGATGAAGATGAGTCTCACTCACTTTTCCTTCAGCATGAAGTAATCCCACAGCATGTTTTGTTTATCAAGGAAAGCGGGGTAAAAAGGTAACGCATTTCTCAAAAAGGAAATAAAAATTTAAGGTTTGACTCAAGTTCCCCTACCAGGATGGTCTTGGTTTATCCTAGCTCCGTCTTTTGCTGTTAGTAATTTACTGTGAGCATATCATGCACAGTGAAATCTACAGAAGGAATCTTAAATAGAGTAAATTTGGCTTAGCATGTTTAATAAAAGCTAAAATATTCCTTGGAGTGGAAAATTACAGGACTAGAGACATTAAGACAGTTTTGAAAATTTTTTATTCTTTATTATTTCTTTCAGACTGCATTAAGTTCTGAAATTAGTCTAAAAAAATAATTGTACAAAATGCAAGGTGTGTATTGCAATAATTTTCCTGATGTGCTCCAAAATAGGGAGCTGCAGGTAAAGCAGCTCCCCTGCCTCAGTCTGTGCACTGCAGAAAGTGCAGCTCCCTGCAAAATGACTGCACCTGCACAGGGCGTAGAATTTCTGCTGCGTGTACCATGAACTCCATGGCAGAGAAGCAAAAGTAATTTCCCTAATGACTGGTTGAAAATCCTGAGATCTGCAGAGCATCCCCTTTTCATCTCTGGCAGAGCACCCGGGATCTCTCCCTGCCTGTTTGTGGCACTGCAGCGTGTGACAAAGGCTCCTGCACCGGGCAGTGCTGAAACAAAAAGCACTTGTTGAAACTCGGGCAGGGAGCTTTGAAATGGAAGATTCTCCTGAGGAAGGTTTGTTCAGTTTTGTAACACAACCTTGCCCTGAAAATGTCTCTTTAAAGCGTGTCCAAAGGGCTTATAACACTTTATGTAGCCCAAGTGCCTGCACGTTTATTCTCAACTGCATTGAAGTGCATGGAAGCTTTTGAATTGCAGGTATGATGATGTGTAGTCACCAAAATCCACATTTTAAAATTTATCCCAACACAGTTTGATTGCCACAACTCACTGTCACATCTCCCTTTGGGCTGTCCCTGCCCTCCTTTCCCTTCTCCCTTTGCCTTTTTTTCTGTGCGTGCCAAGTGAGGGCTTTGCGATGCTGGACAAGGCCACAAAGGTGACAGCTCTGGTTTGGGGCAAATAATTTCTGTGCTGTGTCATGGCCAGTGCTTGTCCAAGGGAGGACAGGACAAAGGGCTGTGCCTTTGTGCCACCCCATTCAGTGACAGGGACCTAGTACAGGTCACTGCAAGGAGGTTTGGGGTGCGTTGGGAGAGCCTGTGCCAGGTCCTATCGTGCCAGTGCAAAAGCTGCCTTTAATTTACTTTTGGTAGGATTAGACTGTTAATGAGCAGGTCCCTGCCTGTGTTTAGGAAGTGTGCAGCAGGTAACTGCCTCGAAAGGAGCATCTCTGCTTGTCTGCAATATTCTTTAATGTATCTTTGTAAGAGCAGTGCTTCAAAAGTTTTTTCTTCCTTTGTTGTTAGAAGGCCAGGTTTAAAAGGTGCATCCACAGTGCTACATCTTCTCCATGGGTTGTTTATCCTCTCTCTTTTTATGCCTGAATCTAAACCAATAGTTGTTATTTCCAGGGCGTGTGCAAGACAAGAAATAGCTGTGTACGCTCTCATCGTGTTTCTCTGAATCACAAGTTAATTACTTCAAAGTTTAAGTTTATCCTAGAAATTATTGCTCTTCTATTCTCAGAAATACATTATCATAGTTTATCACCAGTGTCGTCATTGACAATCTCACAGTTCTGACTGTGATATTGATGATCTCAAACATGTGTCAGATTCTGTGTGTGTGGTGGCTCAGAACAAAGCTGACTTCTACATTTTACTGTATTATCCGTGTTTAACCTCATTAGTTTATAGATTACTGTGGAATACTTTGTGTGTGGAAGGAGCAAAGCAGCACCAATTTAATTCTCTGTACTGCCTACACAAGTCATCAGTCCCTTTTGGTACTTCTGGAAAGTATCTGTAAATGTTATTTTCAATAAACATTTAGCTGGTTCATTATTAAATCTTCCTATGAATTTCATCCTCTGTAAGATGCTAAAAATCTTTAGAATTCATCAGCATGTCTTAATACTCGTGCTTGGCTAATGTTTTACATTTATAGGAGTTTTAAAAGGCAGGTGCAATGTGACATATCACAAGAAGCAAATTAAACTCTTGTAAAGCACAGCTGGAATGCTAAAAATGTGTATTTGTAATTTAAATATGTGACACCATCACACTGTAAAATCAGTTCATAATTAGAAAACATCTGTTTTTTTCCAATATGGTGTCTAATAGTATATTTAAATAATTTAGAATGCAATAAGGGAAAAAAAAAAAAAAAAAGTCAAGCTCTAGTATGTGATTCAGGCCTTTTTTTTTCTTTTGTTTAAATGTCCTCTTCCAGGTCTTTGAGTAACCCATCATTTTGAAGCTAATTCTTGGTTCACATTATAATCACCATTGATGAAATACATATGCCAAACATATGTGCTGTTATGACCTTATTGTCAGTCAAGAAACAGGTTTTGTGGGTGCTATTGTTGAGAAGGATTTACACACTGTCATGTTGCTGGTTTTTTTCTTTTTTGATTACTGGAGAACCGTGAGTCAAATAAAAGTTGATTATTTTAACAGGGAAATTTACATGAATACATATATTTATATATAGTAAACACAGTGATGTCTGAAGAGTTTATGATATCTGGAAACATACTTAAAGTAGATTAAATACTGGCTTAAAATGTAGTGGGATCAATTCGAGTTTAACTAATAAAGTTTGAACAAAACCACAACTTCTCAAATGAAGTTAACATGGTAGATTAGCCACACATCTGTCAGCGGTGCTCACGTAGGAGGGTATTTATGTGGGTGTGATGAAATTCCTAATGGATAGTTTTATCCTGCCTGAAGTGTGCAAGCAGAACATTCCCCCAGTTTATTGGCAGTAAAGTCTGTAACCTTTCTCCTGCCACTGCCTAAGCATCTACTGAAGAGAAATAGAGGCCATACACTCCTGAAGAGGTTTTGGGCTCTTTTTTCCATGGCCATACATGTACAACTGCTTGAAGGTATTCCCACATCCAGGAAAATGCCCCAAAAACACACTGGGCACAGCAGTTCTGCTCAGAGGGATTTTTCAGTTCGGGAGCTGGGCACTGGTGTTGGTCAATACTGTGAGGTCCGTCTATCACCTCCTCTCTGAGATGTGAGTGTTCTGGAGAAAAAAAATGTGTTCAGTTTGTGTGCTTTCTCTTTTTAAACTCTCAATAATTTTTGCCCTGGAAATGAGGGGAAAAATCTAAAAGTAACTTTGGAGGGCTCGAGTACATAAAGTTAATGTGCTGCAGTTTACATGCAGCTCTGTCTTGATCGTCTTTTATCAACCTTTGCTGCTGCAGCCCACCACAGGCTTTTCATCAGTTTATGCATTGTGTGCCAGGGCAAATAATGACAGAATATCTAGCTAAAGAAGGGGTACTTAATCAGCAATCAAGATTCAATTTGTTTTAATTTTAGCAGGTGTTTGTGAGGTACATTGATGGGAGAGATAATATGTACTGCTTTCATTAGCTCTCTTGTTTTTGTGCTTGAACATTTAAGAGCCAGATGTTCGGAGGTGAGCTGATCAGAATATTAAGTCTCCAGAGGTTGGTTTCCATAGTGTTTTACATTCCTTTCTTTATCTCCCTCAGTTCACCCTGAGCTATGAGGTGCAAGTGCTCGCAATGACAGACTGCATCTCTGCTTCCTATTCAACTAAAGCTTTAAATTAGTCTAAATATTAAAAAAACCCCACAACAAAACAGAAAAAAAACCCTCAAGAAAACAACACAAAACCTACAAAAATTAAACCCACAGAAAACAACTTTATTCTAATAATCTGCAATTAATTCTTGGTCCTTAGGTCAGACCCATTTCTCACTCAGAACTAGTTTAGTTGATAAAGCTCTCATGGAAATTATTTGTTTAGTAAGTGGTGTATTGCCAGGAGGTTTTATCTCAGTAAAGAACGTGGAATTACCTTCACTCAGTAAGCCACTGATTCCCTCATCACCACCTTAAGTTAAAAACCTAATCTAAATAATTTTGGGAAAAAAAGTGGCAGCTTTGATGTCAGAATGCCTGGCCATGAGAGGGGGCTCCAAAATGGCCCTTGAGAGTGGCTTCAGTCGAAATGTTCTTTAACAGAAGACACATAGATTATATTTGAAAATCACAGGGGTTTAGTGACATGAAGTCACTGAAAGAATGAGTTGGAGTGGACAGTAGTATTGCAAAAAAAAGGCAGTTTAACCTTTTGAGCCATGTTTTCAGCCTGAGAGGTAACACCCAGCAGCCCTGGCTTGGTGGCTGCTGCAGTAATAAGTCAGTGTTCTCCTCCATAATAAACTCTCCCAGTGTTGTGATTATGGTTTCTTTTAGTGAGGAAAAAAACCCCAGAAATAAAGAGTTAAGCAGCATTGCCATTGGTAAATGCTGTAATGTTTCCCCTCACTATGACTTGTTCTCTGTTTACTTTGATGCTCAAAGATTGCCCTGTTTTACAAGCATATTTTCTTAATTGTGTCACCTTGTACTGTAAGTGTGTCAGAGGGGAAACATTTGCAAGTGATTAGATATGGACCTTTGTGTCACCAAATGTATGAGGTACATACCCTTATAGGATATAATTGTGATCTTTTAATATGCGGCCATTGACCCGGACTTGTTATTATCTATTATAGTTTATAATAATGTATCTCTTTATGATTAAATGATGATGCCTGGCAGAACACTATGATTAGCATTTCAGTTATTTATAGATTATGTCAGAGCAGTAATAAACATAAAATGCTGTTAATGTGTGGCTAATGAAATCTGGACATGAACAAGTTTATGAATTGATATAATTCATTTGAGTGTTCTAACTGAGCTGCTGGTTCTCGTCATAATTCAAAAGCTTAGCAGGGTTCACCGATTAGGTGGTAGACTAATTTGCTACAAAAAGTCAATGGGTTTTCATCGTCTTGGGCTATCATACACAGCATGGCTGATTGCATAAGGACTATACAAAGTAATTCTCATAAATATATTTATTAAGCTTAATATGTTTTGTGGGGTTAGGATGGAATCAGCCAGTGCACAACATATGTGGAACAAAATCACTGTGTGTTAGATACTAAAAAGATATGTTCAGTAAAATCATTCAGGAGAGGATCGATGAGGGAGTTATTTGAATTTTAAAAAGTAAGCAATTCAATATCAAATATAAATGAGAGCCATAAAGAATGATACATATGATTGACTGAGTTTGCTTGACGTTTATTTTACTTTGGCATCATGATTTCATTTCATGCTACAAATATAATTTTAAACTTAGGTTACTTAGTGCTGAACTGGGCGGGTGTGTTCGCAGAGCTTATGGCAGCACTGCTTCCCTGGGCCTTGAAAAGCTCAGGCACCTCTCCCAACAGGAGAACCAGTGTGTTCTCCTCTTCAACAGCCAGGTCTAGAGACTGCTGAACATCCTAACATCCTTTCCTGGCACTGCCCTTTGGTTCCTACATGTGCTGAGTCCTGGTCATCAGGAAAGATGTTCCCAACCCTTATGGGATTTTTTTTCTTAAGCAATGCCTGAGTAGGATATTGGATGTGATTTCCTCTTTGAAATCTTCATTTTTCCATCAGTCTGTCAGTTTGCTGGTTAATTCCTCCCTTTCCCTGTGACAGCATCCTTTGCTTTCTCCCATTCTTTCCTTCCTTGCGCCAGATCCAACATTGGTTTAATCAGGGTTGAATTCCTGAGTGGAATCCTTTTGCTACCCAGAAATGCTAACCTTTGGAAGTACTAGACTAATGTATATCCTCTGTCTAATTCTGGCTTTTTCAGTATCTTTATCTCCTCCAAAATGCAGTATTGTGGAACCTTTTGTTTGAATGTTATGCACAAACTGACTGGGCTCTTTTATGAAGAAAGGAGATCTGCTATGGGTTTATATAGAATCTCAAATACATTACAAAAACACTTAGGTAAGACAAATAGCTGAACCCTTTATTTATTTTAAATACTGACAAAAAGTATTAATAGATCTTAAAATATTACAAAGAAGCCAACCCAAAGAATCAGAAAGTATTTACTTGTTGTGCTGCTTATTTAAGAAACTAACAGGATTAGTCATGAGATTATGGCCCTGGGACAATCTCATTAATAGTAACATTAATCACAAAATTTTCAAGTTTTTCTTCTTCCATTTAAAAAGCCCCAACTCAGTAGTTATTAACAGGAGAGAGGGAAGTGCTGCTGGAGGACGTGGCTATACAGTTGTGCAGTAATTTCTTATTACAACAAGAGTCCAAACAGAGCCCTTTGATATTCTCCCCTCACATTTGTTTCTTGACCCGACACGTGATCCACATGATCCCTGCACTTTTAATCTCCACTGCCAGGTTTTCCTCTGTTCCTTCCCTGTATCATTCAGTACATGCATTCCTCCCTTGCCTTCCATAAATCTTTGTCTTGTCCCTACAAAAAACAACACTTATGTAATCATAAACCACACACCCTGCTCACTCCTCCCTTCTCCCCAAGCAGTTGCTTTCAAGTTCTTGGAGAGATTTTGAAACAGATTCATACATTTTTCTAAAGATGTTTTAAAAGGCAAGATTAAAGATGCAACTTCCCTAAGACTTGGGTGAAGGCTCAAAAAGCTTTGTAGAGGTAGTGAGTTGAAAACCATTGCAAACATTTCTAGGTCAGAGAAGTCCTTCTTAGCAAAGCATCCTTCATGCAAGGTCTACAAAGGGAACCTCTATCACATCTGTTTGCTATCTGCAATATCATATCTTATATTCTGTTTATTTTAAATTTCTGCTTACTTAATTAAAAATGGGGCTGATATTTTTTCCTGCATCACAAATGAGAACTCCAACATTTCATTTATAAACTGATACCCAGTTCAGCTTCTGCTCTTGATATTTTCAAGAGGCCAGTGATTAAAAATCCTGTGTGGAATATGCTCTGTTATTGCCCTCTCTAGGCATTGTCGCATAAAACCTTAAAGGTTCTGGTGCTAAATCCCCACGGCAGCGTTTTGATACATGCCAGATGTTCACTCATGGGAGAGATAAATGTTTAATAATTTTTGCTATTGTTACTGTTTTTACAATGTGTTATACTGCTGTGGCTTGCTAATGCTAAAGCTCTGTTTTGCTGAAGGAACAAGCATATAATAAGTCAGATGTTTACATTTCCATCAGCTTGGTTTTGCAAAACAACATAGGAGATTTCACCTGGAGCACAAGTAGCCCAACTCTCTCCGAGCTGACAAAAGGCTTTAAGTGCTATCTGAAATCCTGTTCCAGGGAAGAAAGGCTGCTAAAACCTCTGGTTGGTTTTAAAAGTCTCAAACTTCATTTGGCTCCAAGTAACAACCTGCAACCTATTTACACACAGACTTGACCTGCTGTGTTTCTTTACCTGAGATGAGAAGCATTAATCCCGTTTGCCTGTGGCATTTGCACCCTGGATCTCCGGTGTAATGGAGCAATATTCATCTTCTAAAATTAGACACGTGCCAAAATGTTTAAAATTAACATTATATACAGGAGTGGAATTGATCCCTGTCAAAACACTGATAATGTCACAAAATTACTCTGGTTTGTCGAGCTAGTGGGAGCTGATAAGAATGAGATTTGTTTTCCCTCCAAAATGGCATTGCAGCATGAGGGAGCAGACTGCAGCTGGCCTGGACAAAGTCTGGATTGTCAGGTATCTCCTTTCAAGGACCTTCTGTGCAGCTCTGAGGGGCTCCATTCACCCATCTGTGCCAACAGAAATCTGCTCCTTCTCTGGCACCCCAAGAGCTGTCACTGGGGGTACCTGCAACAGTGAAGGTGTGTTTTCCCTTGTGTCTCCCACAACAGGCGGGAGGAGGGGAAAAATGAAGGGAAATTTGTGAGTCCCACTGCTGAGACATTGAGACATGAGGGTGGGCCTAGTTAGACTGTGCATGATCACTGCTCATCTCAAAGAACAGTCATTGAGAAATGACCTTCCTTCACCAGCCAGGAGTGTCCACAAAAGAACAACTTCCTGAAAAAAAAAAAAAAAAGATTCCTCCTTTGCCTCTCTGCTTGTCCTGAAGGGCAAACAAGGTAACAGAGAACTGAGGAGCCATCTAATTTAAGAAGGATGTTTGCTGAGCTCTTTCTCTCATGCACATGCACTCTTTCACTTATTCACCTTTCCCACTGCATTATCTTAATGAAATGAAGTAACCCCCCCTCCATCTTTCCAGTTCACCCTGTCTAGAACTTGTAATTGCTTATTGCAGATTCCCTATGCTCTAGATCTCCACTGTTCAGGCACTGCAGACCTGATTCTGCTGGCCTGAGTGAGAATAGCAGAGTTGGATCCCCATCAAAATAAAAAAAAAGAGTGAAGGAATATATGTCTGTGTCACATTTGTCTCCGGCTCAGGCTGGTAAAAGTCATCTTACTCTGTGAAAGGTCATTATCCTCAAGGAAATAAAAAAGTGAGTCAGGAATACAGCTCAGGCTACTTTCAGCATTTAAATCTTGTTTTTAAAATGAAGCAAAGGATTGGTAATCTGTAAATTTGGCATCCTTGTCATTGTGAATAACAAGAAATCTGCAGGTTTGAAGATTGAAACAAGGGTTTTTAGTAGCAGTGATGCTGCAGTGTAGCTGTGTCCACTGGAGCAGGGTTCATCTCAGCCCACACTCAGAGCTTACCAGTTCAGTGTGGGTTTCCATTTTGCATATGTGATGGTTGAGTGTATCAACCATAATGAAAATGGTGCTGCTGCTTGCAAGCTGGTGAAATTCTGATGAAATGCACACAGAAGCGGTGCATCAGCTCTTACCTGTCTGCAGAAAATAAAACACCTTAGCTTTGAAGGGATGCCAGGAAATATCTAAGGCTAAATTCCTCATTCAGCATCCTAAAAAACGTCTGTGTAGAGACCCGGGATGAGAGAAGTATTGAGTTTCAGATATTTTCATTAATTGAGGTTAGCTGGGTAATTTTCTGGCATGTTTTGCTTTACTTTCTTATATCTCCCTCCATGCTGAGTGTTAGCATTACCCTTGGCATGATGCTTTACCTTGGAAAACATTTTTTAATGCCTTGTAGGATTTGGCTGGCTGTTGTTTCCAAAATGTTGAGCTTAATTGTAATGTGGCAGAAAAAAAAAGTCTTGGACAATACAGAAGAATTCATACAAACAAAAAGTTTTCTTTCATTTATCTGAGTATAAAATACTACAAATATAAAAGCCAGTTAATAGTGATGTAATTATGAGCTAGATCTAATTTTCTATAGATCTTTTTAATTGGATCAGCAATTGGAGGCAGCACATTTAGATCATGACATGTTTTATGCTGTGCTGCCAGGTAAGCTGAACAAAATAGGTATTTTTCAGAGCATTCCTCCCATCCCTGATCAAACCTCAGCAGCATGTAGTACAGTAATTCTAATGATAGTCACTGTATTTTTTAAATTCACTAAGTGGAAGCACAGTCAAATTGCTAAACAGCCTTTCAAAATTATCTTTCTAATTATTGATGCTTGAACAAGTTAGAGAATAAAGGCAGCAGTAATGAAAATAGTAGTAAGGATGATAAAATATGGCTCTTGTTCTCCTGATGTTTAATTCAGGAAATTTTACCATTACATCTGGCAAGGAATGCAAACAAAATCCAGGGACTCTTAAAGCAAGGCACAGCCCAGGCTGCTGAAGGTGTACATCAAATATGCTGTTTTCCCTTTTCAGCCTTCCATGTGCAGTAAAAACATCACTGTTACCTTCCTTCTCTAAACTTCCAATGTTATGTACATAAAAATATGGAAAACAATGTCTTAGCCAAACAATGATAGTACCACAAGCTGAAAGAACCACAGTGAATGGTAAAACTGAGTTCTTCACTCCCAGCTTTGGCTGGAGGGAGCAGAGCAATGCCATGACCTTGGCAAAATGGAATTGTGAGTTTCTCAGCTTTCCTGAGGTAGGAGCTGGTCTTGAGGCTGCATCCAGGATCCTCCTGTGCCTCTCATGGAGGGGCTTTCTGGTAGAGAAATAGAGGAACTGCAGGATGACTGCCAGAGCCAGGGAAAAAGAGGCCAACAACTGTGGAAGCAGCTTGGCTTTGGGTGATTATCTCCAGAGAAGTTTTAAATGGAGCACTGCTGAACTCAGCTCTGCCCTTCCATTTCCTATTTCTTTGTTGGCTGAACTCTGCAGTCATTATGGATTCAAATGTAAGGACTACAGGGCTATTTAGAACCCCAAATCATGAGCAATGATGGTGAGTTCAAGAATCTGGTGGCTCCATCTTCAGACTGATGATCAGCTCAGAATTATATATATATGTGGTACTTCTCCATCCCATTTATTCCAGCTCCTAAAATCCTTCTTCTTTGCGCTTGCACAGTGGTCATGAGGTTGAGTCCCTTGCAGCAGCAAAGAATGATGTCATAAACATCTGAAAGACAGAGGGAGAGAAATGAAATGTAGTGGGATTTACACGATGGAAAGAAGCAGGAAGGTGAGGCTGGCATGGCTTGGGTTTTATGACAAAGAATATTGTCATAGCAGACGTAGCAGAAAGGATTAAAAGAAAAGGTGAGCACAGAAAAGCCAACAATTACTATTCTAATTCAGGATTTCTCCTTCCATTACAGTGTTTGGATAAAGTGGAGTTACAGAAATGAATTCCAACGGTTTGGGTTGTAACTGTTCTCAGCATTTGCACCTATCATGATAAGCCCTAACACAGGACTTGCTTTTGTTATATTAAATACATGCTGGACATATTTTTTTGGAATCCCATGAAGATGGGAGCCTGTAGGATCTGCTCCTTTTGCTGTGCTGCCAAACACTCAGGAGCTGATATAAACCAGGGGCAGGAAATGGCCAGGGGAAATTAGTTCATACTCCTAAAGAATGGTATAATAATTGCTCCTTCTCTAATTCTTTTCTCCTATTTCTTGTAGTTGTGGGGAGACAGGATTTTATAGGTATTAAATATGTTATAGGACAATTACCTCTGTTTCAACCAAGCCTGAATTGGTAATTGTGCTGTAATGTATTAGAGCATACAGAGTCCTGAACTAGCTTTTCCTTCCTATATTGAGAACTTTATAATGATGTTAATTAATAAATAATAACTTTTGATAGAGAGAGAGAATAACAGCAAGGTTGCAGTCAGTAGGTACCATGGGGCTATTTCAGCTGGGAGATGCCTATATTTGGAACATTAAATCCATTTTAAGGTAACGTTTGTTGTGGTTTTTTATAACTTACATATTTCTTCTGCATGTATCCAAATAAATCCGTGTGTATAATAAAAAGCTGTGCATTTACACGCTCCTTGTGCACAGGAGCAGAAGGAAAAGGCAGGAGAGCAACAATAAATTCCTTGTGCCAGACCCATATAAATGGGTTGTGGTCTTAACACAGCTTCTCCTGATTACTGGTAAAAAACTAATTAGGTTTTGTCATTTATTCACTTGGAGTTTTGTCTCATTGAAACCTTGCTACTCTATTTAACCTACTTCTAGTCTGCAAATATCTGCTGCCATGTTATGTTATGCTTTTTTTGCTTAAATTAACTCCTGAATAATACAGCATAGCACATACAGGAGAATGAAAAGTTTTCACATTTTTAATACAAGACTGATTTTATTATATTACCAGAGAAATAAGTTAGATTGCTCTTGCAATCTCAATAAATCACACATGAAGTCTTCTTTTTTCTAAATTAAATTTTTATTTAAATAAAAGTGTTATGTTTGTATTTGAACTGACAGCTAAATCTGATAATTAGAGTGCATGAAGTTGGCTTTGATTGGCATTGTAATTGGATTGTCATTGGGCTGAAAACCTATTATCTTTGGATCATGCCCCATGAAATCTGTTGAAGAAACTTTGCTGCCAGTCATTAAAGCCACCATCTTGGCTTACAAATTAGGTTTGAAAGGCTTTTTACCACTGGGAATGTAATTTAAACCACTGCAATTGCACTCCCATTAATTAAAATTATATTAAAATTATGGTTCATTTTCTAAATATTTTTTTCATATTTTATTAGACATACTTATTACTAAATGCTTAACAAATTACATAGCAGAGCTAGTAAAATTATATTTTAAGATAATCCATCATTTCAGCACATGCTACTCAGCATTAGTGGAATTAGTCAGTGTGTTGATCATTAAAGGATACACTATTTATGTTTTTCATTACTGGTTCTCATTAAAAATAAAATATAATTATAAACCACTTAAAAAAAATAAAGCAAAATTCCACTGAAAATTCTAATTAATGCTGGTAGAAAACTTAGAACCTGCTTTAAACTGAACTTAGTTCATTGCCCTGATGTTTCCTGTATATTCTCTATCAGTCACATTGGTTACATTAAGCTGTAGAGAGGCATGAGTAAAACAGATTTTTTGTGTGTAACATCAAATGCTGGTTATGCTGTGATTGGAGTTGATAATAAAGAATAAAGGGTTGGAGTCTGGGCAGGTTTGCCACCAGAGTTCTGCAATGATTTTATTTGTAGAGCGGCACTTCTGAGTGCATTCCAGTAAAATGGCAGCAGAGGTGAAGGAAGATGGGAATCTACACGCCAAGAGCAAAGTACCAAAATACCCAAATAGCGCTCAAGGGCTAAATATGTTTTGCTTTAGTATGAACTGGATTCTATGTTTCCAAAGGTTTTCTTTCCAACCTCTCTGGTCAATACTTGTCAGGGTTCTTGGAGTAACACAGGAGCCCCCACTTATCCTGGCTTTGTGCTGCTGCGCTCTTTTCCCGAGGTGCTGGAGGGGCCCTGGATCTCCAGCCTGGCTTGGCAGGAATCCTGCACCACTACCTGCAGTTCTCTAGGTGGATTTTTTTTTTTGTTCCTACCTGAGCTACTTCATCCGAAGAAGTTCCTCCTTGCTCAGCAAGTCAAGGCCTAGAAATTCACTTCTTTCAAGGTTATGATTCCCCACTTGATAAACCACAGTGGGATTCCATCTGAAATCCCTGGAGTGCTTTAGATTCCCCATGCTACCTTTTTGGTCTGTGAAACCACTGAACTCCTTTAAAAGTGCCATTTTCAAATGAAGCTCATATATTTAGACTTGACTTCAGCTGTTCCCATGTGAGAATTTGCTTATTCTGTGCTGCTTAAACATTGTTCTATGTATTAAGAAATTCTACATTTTTCTTCCTAAGAGGATCTTCGTTATTTTGATTTATGTGGATCTAAAGTGAACTTTTATCTTACAAAGTAAGCATCAACGCTGTAAGAAACTCGGAATATATCAAGTTTAAAAAAAAAAAAATTCCCAGATTGAGTTTAGGATATTTCTGCCTGGCTTTTATATCCTTGAGGACTGGAATGATGTTCTGTAAAATAAATAGTAATTTCAGAGTCACAAAGCAGTTGTTCACCCAACCTCCCTGAGCTTTGACTGCCCTCTGTCCTTAGGTCTTCGTACTTCACATGGCCATGTGTACACCAATAATGCAGCTCTGCATTCAAGTGCTATTTAAAAACCAGGAAACTTGGTTAGGTTGGGTTTAACACCAAAATATCAGTCATTTTTTGGACTACAGTTTGCTTCCATTGGTGGGAACCTGAGGAAACTGAAGGAGTGTGGTTTCAGAAAGAGGATGAAACAGTTAAATATATTTATTTTTAGAGCAATTATTTGGGGATAGAAGTCTGTTAAGTACTGATAGGTTATTCCAGTAGTTAATCAATTAATAAAGGAGAGCTGGCACAATCCAAATGATTGGCAGATATTCCTGGAATGAAGAAGATGAAATGTAAAAATGGCAGGTTTCTGAACAAAAAGGAAGAAAAGCCTTAGAAAGTGGATTACCAATGCAGGTTTGAATGACAGCGAGCCTGGCATTTCTTCTGAATTGAAAATGCTTTTTTCCAGTATTGTTTAAGATGGGCCAAAGTTGTGCTGATTCCGAGTGCTGCTGAACCAAATTCTGTTTCCATGAGGAACCGGGGATAAATCAAACCACTGGGAGGGATTTAAACACAGGCAGTTCCACTGAAGTCATTGACACTTTCACCTGCCCATACAGTAGCTGGGCTTGGCCCTCTTAATCCCAAAGTAAAGGCAAAGATGTTATTTCTTTACTTTTTATCAAGCTCAGCCTATCACTTACATCACAACTCATTAACCCAACCCACTTTCCAGCAAGATATTAACTTGCTGCTTCAGTTTTTGGTTCTTTTGTTCTGCATCTTAAAGAAATCTGATCTCTGTAATCCACTGCCATAAACTGTTAGTCTGGAATTAGCTTGGTGGCAGCAGGAAGAAAAATAAAAATGGTTCACTCAGAAAAGAGGAAGGTTCAGCTGTTCAGTTCACCTTGAAAAACCCATCCATGTCCAGCCCCGCTCTTCTCCCCATGTTTCAGTCATTGACTAGGAGTGACTCCCAGTGGAGAAGTGGCTGAATGTGGCCAGAAAAAGGCACTGGATTGTGGGGTTGGAGGTCACTTTCCAGCTCTGCCAGAGCTTTCTGGGGGGCAGCAGTTAAAAATGGCTTAATATTAATGCTTTCATTCCCCAAAAGGGTTCATCCTCCATTGCTCATGAGGGAAGTTGTTTAGTGTCCAATTCCAGCACTATTCCTGCTAGGAACTTCCAAATGCAACAGCCTGATAACCAAAAAATAGTAACAAACAAACTGAAGCACTGACTGAGTTAAAGGCACATTTTGTTACCTCCTCTCCTGCTACTTTTTTTTTTTTTCCATTCAGTGTTACTTAGATTCTCTACATTAAGCTAATATTTACTCTCCTTGCCACAGAAGAGCAGCAGAGTAAATAGGATTTCGTAGAAGGAAGCTGGTGGAGTTAAACAAACAAGAAAGTGGCTAGTTCTAACCTTTCCTGCGTGAGCCTCAGCATCCCCCAAAGGCCCAGAGCCCCTTCCCGAGCTCCGGTGATCCCGCCCGTGCCCCCTGCATGGAGCTGGGGCAGAGGCAGAGCCTTCTCTGCTGCACACAATGAGCCACATCCTCTGCTCTGCAAATTGGTCAGAGCTTCTCCAAGCCCATGGGAGGCAGAGCTATTTAAGCAAGCTGCACATCTACCCCCTGAATTGCTTCAGCATGGCTGAACTCCCCGAGCAGGGCTGTGGGAAACGCACGGAGCTGCAGGAAATTGTGGGGATTTGCAGCACGGCAGCCTGGCTCTTCCAGGACAAAATGGTGGGTCAAAGCCACCCTTGTTTCTGCCCTGGAAATGGGAGAATTATGCAACCCGACTTTGACCTAAAAATCAATACCTGCTGCTTAACTACAGAAACAAATGGCAGCTCTGATGGCCAATAACAAACTGATGGTTGTTTCTTTGTTCTGTCTCTCCTTCTGTCAAACCGACTGCTAAAGGGCAGGGAAACATGACAGACTTGTCAGCCATAAAGAACTTTTTGGTCTCCTTTGTAGGAGCTCATCTTTTCATGGCCCTGTGCCAGAGCAAGTAGATGCCTTCCACACTAAATACAAAGAAACTGATGTTGGAAAAGGATACCTGCTCCAAGCCAGGAGAATCTAATGAACTTCTGTTAAAAGTCAGGCCAAAAGGGAATAACGAGTTGCATTGTGTGTTTATTGTCCACTTGCAGGCATTTATTATGAAAGCATGGGAAATTAGCCCTCCTCAGGTGCTTTTTCCCCCTCAGACACATTTGACATCTAAATAGTGTTACCTGTAATTAAGTATGCTCTGGCAGACCTCAGACTGGCTGCTGTCACAACTCTGCTCAGAGCTGGCAGTGTGACACAGGGGAAAGCTTGCAGTGCTCCCAGAGCAGGGGAGGGTCACTGCCTAGAGCCTCACCAGGCTGGGTGTGGGCTGGGTACTTTCTGGAGAAGATATGGCACAGGGGGTTATCAGTGCTTAGGATCACAGAGTTTTTTCAGCTGAGAAACCCAAAGAACGTGAGTCCAGTGTTAACCCAGCACTGCCAAGGCCACCACTAACCCATGTCCCTAAGTGACACATCTACACATCTAAATCCCTCCAGGAATGGTGACTCCACCACTTCCCTTGGCAGCCTGTGCAAATGTTTGACCACCTTTCCTGCTGGATCCCATCAAATCTGTATTTCCTTGTGCAAGTTCACAGTCCTAAATCAGGTGATTATTTGGGAAATACACCCAGAAACTCTTTTCCAGATTTGCACAGAAGTAGCACATCCCACACGTGTGCCATGTGTTAATTTGTTTACTCAGAGGTCAGGAGGAAAATATGGGACAGAAGAATTTTACAACCCAATTAAAACTTATTATCAAGGAGCAGCAATAAACTTTTCTGGAACAAATGAGCCCAGGGTTCTGGCTGTACCTCAGCATCCTGAGTTGTCCAGGCTTCCTGCAAGACAGCTGGAAACGTGAAAATCTGCAAGGAGGTTACACCATGATTTTCACCTAAGGCACGGAGATGATGACTTTAATAAACAACTGAGCTGCAGGTCACATCTTCCCACTTTTCTCTTCCCAGCCCAATTAAAACAACAGCCTTTAATTCCCATTTAGGTTTGCTCTATCTTTCTATCTTCCTTTATGTACTCCTGCTGCCAATTATGCAGGATAATAATGAACAGGACCAGCCAAAATATTTTATGTTCTGTTTCTCTAGTTAAAAAGTTGTGTATTTTTCAGTGAGGAGTAAAAGTCCCTCAAAATTGGCAGAAATATTTTTCCTAATGAGGTTCACAAGAGAACACCCCAACCCTTTGTCTGTTAAAAGATGGAAAAAGGGAAGACTGTCCTCAGCAATCTCAAGATCTACGGAGCTAAGCACAGGAATGGGAGCCAGAAGATCTTGAATTACATCCCAGTGTCTGCCGCACACAGGATTAGTAATACTTTGCACTTACATTAGCACTTTGCCACTAAATAAAGTTTGGAAGTGACATTACAAATGGGGAAGGAGCGGCTTGGAGAAATGAAGTGACAAATCCAAATTGGCACAGCTAGTTAGTGTCAGAATCAGGATTACAGTAATTCTTGACAAGCCGTTTAACCTTCACGAGGTTCCATTTTCACACCTTTAAAATGAAGGAGACGATTTCCACCGAAAGCAAAATGTGCAAATGATACCCACTGGCACAATTAGATAAATACATTGTTCAAAAATTTTTACTCCTCTGCTGCAACTTGGAGGTTCAGCAGAGTACCTGTACAAACCTGTGCTGCTCCAGGGACGAACACCTCTTAGGTCTACTCAGGAAGCAGTGATGGTGAAGCAGCTCTTCCAGGGAGATTGCTTAGAATTCCCAGCAAAAGGAGACGACTTTCAGTCACCTCCATTGGCAACACCTGACCTAGATGACTTGGAAGGGAGAGGGGATTATAGTGAATTAGGAATTGGGCTGGACATCATCAATCCAGAACTGAGCTGGTGGCACATGGCGGGAAATTTGTCCTGGTTATTACAGTACAGGAATTACAGGATGCTTTTGGCCATTGAGTTCTCAGCTTGTCAGCAAATCAGGAGTTTTGGCTAATAGGTAAATATCTGGCCAACTCCAATTCCTTGCTTTTAGTAATCAGTTCCTAGAACAGAGTTACCAATCAAAGCCTCTGATTTGCATGATCTTTTATCCTTGGTTTTTTAAATAACAAATTTACCTTCATAAATTTGAATCCCATCTTTCCACCTCACAAGTGAACATCTTTGGAGTGTTAAATGTGAGAAAGATTACGCTCAAAATATTTTTTTTTTGTACCGCAAAAATGCTGTACAAAATGCTTCCTTTTATTGAGGCTGATGCTGTCTTTGCTAGTTTCAATCTACTGTGGTACTTTTTCCTTATCACCAATCGTGCTGTGATCTTGTTTAGCAAGTTAATAGCAAGCAACAAGAAGCAGGTAACTGAAAATAAATGCATGCTGTTTGTATTTTTGTCAACATAAAGAGGACCCACAGTCCAAAAAAGCATTTAGACATTCATCTCCACACAGGCAAACCTGTATTTATTCTTGTTCAGCAAAACACTTTACCACATGCTTAAAAGCAAACATCCTCCCAGTACCTAATGCCTTGAGAGGAAATATGTACCCCCAAGAGTGTCTACCTACCCCTTCTTTTATATCAGTGAGGTGTGTGGGTGATCAGGACTTGGATTGGATCAATATTTTGAAAAAGCTGTTCATCACATTTTCTTGGTGGTTTGGTTTTTTTTCCTTACAGCTTCCTTGACACAGTTAAGATACAGTTTGATACAGAATGATAAAAAAGAGAATTATTGGTATTATTCAGACAAGTTGCATCTTGATGCACATATCCTGAGGTACAGTAAATCTTACTCTTGATTACAAATTCTGAGTGTTTTTGCTAGTGGAGAGTTTTGTGTTGCTACAAAATGCATTGATATGCAAAGGATATTTGTTATATTTTTCAGGATAGATTGCTAACTTACAGAAAAAAAAAAAAGATTGTGTCTGTCATGTTTGGGAGAATTATATTTTTGTTTTATTAACCTGGCTTACTTTAGGGAATGTTTCTTTTCTTCTCTGTAATTTCCCAACTCTAAAATCCACGTTTTGCTGCCTGTGCCCTGGTGGAGTTATGTTAGTGCTGCTCACAGAGCAGCCCCAAGGAGAGCTTTGTGAGCAGGGTGAAATCCTTGTGTTCTGTGCATGGGAGAGGCTCCAGCTCCGACTGTCTCCCTCTTTCACGGGAGATGGGATCAGCGTGTGTGTGTCACAACAAACACCTGGAGCTCAGGGCAGACAAGTGCCCTCCTCTGTTTTCGTGGCAGTCGCTCTGGTTGAGGTGGAGATGCACAGATGAGCCCTTCCCTCTGATCAGAAGCTTTGTTTTGTTGGAAGGATTTGGAAAAAATTAGAAATGCTAATTAAAGAAACGGGGTGATGGCACTGAATTGTCACTTCATGTAACATTGGCTTTGTACAGATGATCAGCTCAAAGTATGGTTAAAATGTTTCCAGGGTGGTGTTTTGTGTGGAAAGCTGTTAAAATACTACCGAGATTTAGCATAATGGTGAAGAGATTCCACAGCACCCAAAATGCTGATGGTTTGCTTCATGCTTAATTAAATTCCCCAGCACCAGCCTGAAAAATGTTTTGTTGTTGTTGATGTGACCAGATAGATTTCATCCCACTCCCACTGTTGCCAGTGTGGGATAATCAGCACTGGGCTCCTAAAAACACAGATTGGGAATGACAGATGTGCACTTCCCAAGCTCTGGTGGCAAAGAGAGCACCCAAAGGTGGCCAGGAGCTTTGCTGTCCTCCTGCTACATGAATCAAACAGAAAGTGCTGCCAGCCAGCTCCAGATGTGTGTTCCAACATAAGGGGCTGTGCCTGAAGGGAATTCAGTCCCATTTCCCTCATGAGAAGAAACTTCAGGTGTAACTAGAGAACAAGGCCCTCAATCTGCCAGTTTTTATCAGCTGAATAGCATCAGCTTCAATTCATTCATGATTCTGATTTCTAGGCAGAGCTCTGTCATCAGCCTGAATTTTGGAAAGTAGGAGAAGATGTGTTTGAAGGTGCCCACTGCAGCTTCCTGGAGGTTTCCCAGCCCCAGTTCCTGTATTTGTATCTGTGCACAATATTTCAGCTCACGTACAGCTGTAGTTATCACCTTGATTTTAATTAGGGCACGCAGCAATGAACTGACAGAACTCTATATTTTCTTTCCTTGTAACTGTGCTCAGGTGCAACACCCAGGAGTTCAGGGAGACCAAGGAAAGTACTTTGGCAGGATTTTTACTCAGAATATTGTGTAGGTTTTGGAATGGGGCACGCAGTTGTCTTTTGGCAACATCTGAGCCTTTGGAGGCGCATCAGACCAGTCATGCTTTCTATTTTAGGTTGGGGTTTTTTTTAATGCCTTTGAAAAAACCTCAGTGAGCCTGAGACTCCCTCCCTGGCCCCTGACAGAGCCAGTGGTTACAGGACACTGAACACAGCACATGGAGCAAAGGTGAACCCCACCACAACATCTGGTCTCGCTTTCCCCCCCTCCACTTTATGAACTGAATATCTTCTGGCTACCTCTGTTTCTAATACCCTGGGTTAAGATTGATTTACACAGGCCGCTGTAACTGAAGTCTGTCTTGAAATCTGAGACTACCCAAGGATTGCTGGCACAGCAGAGTTTATCAGTGCTGGATTTGGGGGAAAAGAGAAATAAAAATCCTGTGTTGCATTTTAATGTGGATTGCTGGATCATAAACAATTTAAAAACTTATTTTTAAAATAATTTCACCTCCTTTTATAGCCATAGTGAGAAACTCTAGAAAACAGTTTGCAGGTCTGGTAACAATCCACAAACATATCCTGGTGAAAATCAGTCCAGTGTTGTGGAAGGAAATGCTTGAATATTTTAATTCTGTCTGATCATGTATCTTGTACTTTATTTTTCAAATTTTTCAAATCCAAATATATTGTAGGAAATTTTCCTCGGGAACGTGGTAGGGAATTGTGGGGTGCAAAGCAGCTGCTCTAAATCCTTCCTCTGCATTTGGCTCAGGGTGATTTTAGGTCCCAAAAGTAGTGATGACTTCAGTCCTATGGATACAACCAGTCCCCTTTGGAACCTCCTGTTGGGAATTGGTGAAATTCTTCCTCTAGGAAAAGTAGCCTTTTATGGAGGCAGTCCTGGGGAGCCCCTGGATGTTTTGAGAGATGAGACTCCGCTTCCAGTGCCATGGTGGAGTGTGGTCACTCCCACTGCCCAGACTGTCCTGGGAGATTTACAGCCTCATACAGCTGGGAGATGCTGCTAATAAATTTTTGCCAGCCTTGTGTAACACAGGGCATGCACCAGATAAGCATATTTGGTTAAAAACACAAGTTTAGACTTGAGAAAAAGCGCTATTTAAGAAGGCCAGATGACCCATTTGCCAGGAAACCCTCCAAACTGGGGGGTATTTCACTTGGAAATTGCCATTCCCCCGTACTTGAGGAATAATGCTGTTAGTGACAATTTCAAATCTTTCTCCTGGTGTACATTTTGAGCATCATGGTATCCTCTTGTTTCCCATTTTTTACTGTTCAGACCCTCCATAGAATATTATTGTCGCTGCAGACCTTTTATCCAAGGACTGTTGATCACAGCACAAGAACTGTCATCCTATTTGCATTCTGTGGATGCATCATTATTCACAACATTTGATGTCCATAAAACACATTAAAACTATTTCCTTGAGCAAAAATAATCAGCTCTCTGCTGTACATATCATTTGTATACTCAAATTGTAAAATGTAAATTGATATATAAGAAAATGGCCCATTAACTTTTTCATTAATGACAATAATACATTTTGTGCATCAGCAGTAGGAGGACCCTACATTCATTCTAAGGAACCTGAAGGATAAATGGAGACTTCTTTGTATTTCATAAAAATGAAGGCTGTCATCAAGCCCATTTTAGAGGCTGGGGGGGCAGAGAGGGATTATTTTCTATGGCCTTATTTGTTTTTTTAACTATTCTCATACTTGAAAGCATTCTTAAAGTTAAAATACTCTGATGAGCCTCATCCTCCTGCCTTTGAGGCAGAATTTGCAGTGAAAGCCACCTGGCATTTTGCCTAAACAAGGGCAAGGAGTTACCTGGGTATATATTAAATATTCTTTGTTAAAAGCACTATATGTGCACTGAATGTATAAATTGGGCACAGCTCCCACCCAGCTGGTAATGAATTGCTTTGAAATATTCATGGCATTTTTTTCAATCCCATCCCAATTTCCATTCCCACAATTTCATTTTTAAACCAGGCGGATTTTGTGGGTTCCTTAATGGTTGCTGTGCTCCCCGTTGCTGGATAACTTTTGAAAGAGTAGATCTATTCATGCAAGAAAATAAAATAAAGTGTAAATGACAAGTATTGCTGGGTTTGGTGAAATTTAATAGACAGCTGGATTACTGTTTCTTTAGGATTTATGCTGAGTTACCTGGAACTTACTGTGATTTTTATGTATGTAATTTAATCATCTTGTGTCTTTTAAGATAATAGCAAGTGATTTTACTGTAATTCACATGAATTAAGACATCCTAATATGTATACTGGCTGTCAAATTGCTGTATATTTACCATTTGATTAAACCATATATTAATAATTTTTCTATAACTGATACATCATGCACTAACAGATAAAGAGCATCTGAGATTAAGTAAGTGAGAAATAAAATCTGCTTTCAGTAAATTGCTTAGAAAAATTACACAGTACATTTAAATTACCATTTGCTTAGCAACATGCCCTTGTAGACATTCCAGTGGGGCTATAAAATGATCGATTTACTTTAATTTTCTACTGAATCCTGAAAAAATGGCTATCAGTAACCTATCCCTTCATCATGGCATGCTGATTCACTCTGTGTATTAAATTTACTGGCAAGGAGCAAGACGTTAACAAAAAGTAACAGATAATGTGAACATTTCATGCATAATCTGTAATATGAGATATGTATTAATAGGGAAATTATGATGCATTCAATTATTCTGAAATGCCTTCCAGAGATGTTTTGATTTGGCTGCGCTCTGATAGTAGCAGCACAGCAGGGAGCATCTCAAGTGATGAATAACCTAATCTCCTAATCTCAAAATGGGCACTATTCACAGCTAGCCCGGGAGAGGCTGGTGGGAGCCACCACACTGCACAGACACTGCTCCTCACACAAAAAACCCAGCCACAAAAATCCTCTGCTTCTCACAAAACTCCTCTCCCCAGCACAGAATTTTTGGGGGCACGGCGGTTCTACAAGTTCAGGTTCTGAGATGGAAAAGAAACCTTTGCTCCCCTCTCAAATAAACTTGGGAGACAAAAGGCTATAAAAATAATTGTGTGTGCAGTTGTTGTTAGCATTGAAGGTTGCTTTGTGACATTATACAAAGGAGCTCTTTCTGACTTTACCCCGTTTAATATATACCTGAAATGATCTTTACTATGTATACAATTTTTTTTCCCCTGGAAAAAAAAAAAACACCAGCAGAACAAGAAACTCCTTATTTTGTCTCATGAGCCCAATGGACCCGAGTGCTTGGTTGTGTGTAATTAAGCAGCCGTGTTTACTACTTCTCCTGGTGAACAATAGTCTGGTTTCCTGAGGAGGTCAAGCAGGATTTATTTTATTGTGCACACACTCAGAGCAGGCAAGGTGCCTGTCACTCCTCAGCCCAGCTTGGGCACTTTTTCCCTGCTTCACATCCACTGCTTTATTCCCATTTCCTCACCTTGGCATCTCTGCAACTGAACCAAAACAAAAAAGCCCAGGAATTCGAGCCACGGCAGCACAGCAAACAATCCTGGGCACACAGGCTATGCAAATCCACTGAATTTTTTTACACTTAATTACTTGATTGCAGTGGGCTCACTTTTTGATTAATGCAATTTGGCAAAAGGTAATATTACACCAGTGTATTCGAATTTTTAGTAATTATTCAATGTTAATATGACAGTGTTCTTGAAGAAAAATGAGAAGGAAATTGTATCTCTGTTTTGTCTTCAATTCACAGCCCTGCTCAAATAGAGAGAGGAGGAAAGATGCACAAATACTTGTGTAAATAAACGTGGTTTATCTTTGGGAGAAATATTTAAAAATTCCTGATTGGTCTTCTCCCAACTTCCTGTCCTTAATGCCACACTTTTTAAATTATTGGCATTACAAGGGTGCAGAAATGATTTTACACTCTTTTTTTATGCTGCAGTTTATTTGATTTACAAAGTGATTTGTTCTAACAAGTACCTTTGCAGTTTAATCATAATGCCACATTGTGTGTGCTGTTTTCCAAGACCTGTGCTGTTCCTAATGCCTTTGGCAGCCCAGCTCCTGAGCTTTCTGTCTAATAGAAAGCAGGGAAGTGTGAGGCTACTTAGATTTCCTTTGCTTAAGCAATTTGATTTCCTCCACGTTGTGCTCCGTGCGAGCATCGCAGAGCAGAACGTGGGGCTTTTACCTCGCCTGCTGTTCCACACCCTTTACTCCAGGTTGTAGCCACTAATCAGGGTTAGCAACCAGGGAAGGAGCGGGGCTCCGTTTTATGAAACTTTCAGATGAGGGATGTTGGGTTTATTTCAGTCTTTAGTACCCGAGAATGTACAATTGCTCTGAAGATAAATAAAAGATTCAGCTGGATGCCACTGGAGAGCAGAGCAGCATGTCTTTGGCATTGCTGGAGTCTTATCTGATTTGGATTTGTATACCTCATGGGGAATGGCAAAATATTGGAACAGACGGCTTGATATTTCCGAAGAATATAGTGGGCTTTATTAGCACCAGTTTCACTCCCTGACTGACGGCTTTTTCAAATTTTTTATCTTATTAATCTGTGCTACTGTATGTAAATGTTATTCCTCTCTGCATAAGGGAGGCAACCAGCGATTTGTAATAAATGCTTATGAGTGCCTGAGGCTGCACTTAAACTTTAAAACATCTATTATTAAGTTGCAAAAAAACACTGTAATGGCCAATAGTGACCTCATAGGAATTTTAAACTGTGGTCTGCTCTTCTGCATTAAAAACAAAAAAATTGCCTGAAGTTAGAATTATGAGCAATGCTATTTTAACAGCTGCATTTTGATTATTAAAGTGTGTTTTACAACTGAATTACAATGCTTTTATGGACTCTAGGTATAAGATTTAAAAAGGTCATTAAACATAGTCGGTTTTGTCACAGTAGGTGTCATTGTATACTATGGACACTATACAATCTATTTTATGTCGTAGTACTTAGGATTTAAAATAACACGGGGAAGCATTTTAGTTTGCTTAAGCATGTAGATTACTGTAGAGCTTTTCAGGTATTTTGACAGTTTGCAGTCCAAAATGACTACTTTCATTATTATTTTATTAATTTGACAAGAAGCCCTACAGATTTTTTGTGTATGAACGTTCCATTTGTCTCAGAAATAATTAAAAATGCCAGCCTAGAGCAACAAGACAACAGAAACACTTCTGGCAAATCAATGCTGAGAAATGCATCGTTTGTACAGGAGCCAAGTGTTTAGTCCAGAGCCATTTTTACATTTTCTCAGCCTGATAGGATGTGGGCTCATTGACAGCCAGCACTGACCTACAGCGTGGGCTGGGCAAACCCAGCACCTATAAATTGATTTATCCAGGGTGTCGTGTGCTGGATGCAATGTTTACATCTTGCACAGCACAGATGCAGCAGGCAGGAGGAAACACCTCTGCAAAGGCAAACTTAAATTCTGCCCTTCGCCTGCTCCGTCAGACTTGGAAATACTTAAATCTTTCATTTGCCTTTCATTAATTTGTCATGGCGTTATCCTGGTGAAGAACCCAAGTACAAACAGCCCGGGTTCGGGGTGGCTGCGTGTTAATGAGTGCAAAGGGAACCACGCTAAGTGCAGAAAGCTCCAAATATTTGACAAAATGTCACAAAGGATTGTATTTGCATGTAGTAGCATGGGTAGGACATAATGATTAGTGTGTAGTGCCGTGCTGGCAGTACCTACTCCGGCTTATCCTGATAACATGTCGGCTGCACAGCTTTGAATATTGTATATGTTCTTTGAACATATCTAGGACTAGCAGAGCTGTCACTCCACTGAAAAATGTGCCTGCACGAATGACAATACTGCTTTAATTTTTTTTTTTTTAAGAGGACGACTTCTAAATAATTATTATCATGCTAATAACATTTGTATTCTTTTGTGTATAATTAAGATCTGCCTGTCTAAGCATGAAATAGGGTTGAAATCTTGAATAAGTATGCTATCCTTAACCTATTTAGTAAATCAATTTTAATTTAGTATTCTTTAGGTTAAGTCATAACAATAGAATTGCTGTATACAGAAAAATCCACAATTTATGGTTGTAAACCTGCTCGGAAATGTTTAATAATAAGCAAAGCTTCTGTGAAATTAAAAAATCTACCCCTCTAAATGTAAGTGCTGAATTAAAAAAAAATGATTCAGCGATTACTAAAGTCATGTGTTTTTTTTAATTACCATTAACTCTTTATTACTTAACATGAAATTGTACATGTGATTTTATCTACAAGTCCCTGTAGGATTGTAGTGCTTTTTCCAAAGACTTGTCTTTGAGCCCTACCCATTTTTTTGAAACATAAGGAACACAATTACTGGAGTAAGATTGAATTCCTAGTCTGCAGTTATATTATCATATTTGTATTTCTTATTTAAATAGAGAGCAAAGCAGTTGGAAGGTTTTTTTTTGGAGGGGGGGAAAGTGTCTTTTCAAAGATTTTCAGTCCCAAGAGAAGTGAGAAATGCCTAACGAGGGACCAGATCCTGCTTGGAAAGGGGAAAGTGGGAGAGGCAGGAGAGAAAAATACTCTTAGCTGCTATATGGAACTGTTTGATGTCTTTGTTATTGTAAGTTTGCATCCCAGGGCTGTGCAGATTCCTGAAATCCTGCTTCCCAGCATTACTGTGGGGCCTGTATGGGCTGTGCAGTGTGTGGGATCTTCCCTGGCTGAGGGAGAGGTAACGGAGGTTTCCCCAGGTCTTTGTGTGTACTGTTTCCACATCTGATTTGTTCAGATCATAGTCCTGGTCCTCCAGCAGAGTTTGAAATGCAGTGACAGCAAACAGCCCCTGTGTTCCCAGCTTTCCAGTGCCATGTGCAGAATCCATGGACCTGAGCACTAGATGAGGTTCTGGAGCTTTTTCCAAGTACTGGAGTTTTATTGGATATTATTTAAGGGAGTTTTTCTACTTCAGCTGGCCTTTAAAATATTTCCTTCCTGTGGCATCTCTGTGTAACAGTTATAGGAAAACAACCCAGCTCTTGTTAAAGACTCATTGACTGGTCCTCACCCATTTTAAATTGGGAGCTGCAGTGATTTACAGTGGTTGAGGATTGGATTCATGAATGCCTTGAGAAAACATGGGAGGAGCACAGATTGTAAGTGTGGTTTTGTTAGGGGGAATATTCATTGGGGACAGTCTGTCATTGCTGCTCTCTCATTGCTGCCATCACCAGTCATTTCTGTGGTGCTAAAATCTACTTTACAATATTTGGGAGTCTTGGATAGATGACCAGTTAAGCAGAAACACTGCGAGTGAGGAATGGAATTTGAACACCTCACTTCTTTATGCTCCTTTATGAACCTTAGACACAGCTATTATCTCATAACGGCACATTTTCTTTTAAAAGGCTCCTAACAAATGTACAAAATGGGTATTTTCTAACTTGCATAGTTTGCCCACCATTTGCCTCTGTGTTTTTGTCAAAGGACATCTTAGAAAAAGGATGTGGTAATGTAGGCATGGGATGGCTTTGCTGGTTATGTCAAATGGCCTGTCTGCCTCATTTGATCCCAGCCAGGGGGCTACAATCTGCAGGAATTACAGGTGGAATGCTGTATGCTTATAACTCACTGAAAATTAGATACAAAATGTGCTTCCAAACACTAGTGCCGTTTCTGAACACAAGAAAAATGGGAAATCAGGGCAAAATTTTCTTTAAGGTGAGGTGGTGAATTCTGCGTATGCCAAAGAGAACATGGGGCACAACTTGTGTTCCCAGTGAGAAGGAATTGTCAGAGAACATGCCTGGGAATGAGAGACAAAGGGAGAATGACACCATTTAAAGAAAACAGCATCTGGGGAAAACATTGCAATCTGTAATTCAACAATTCCTCCTTGGGACTTTCAAAGGTTAGGTCACTTCAGCAAAGATGAATTCAGCCCACGGCTCTGGAAGGCCCAAGAGGCTCTGGCCCCAGGAATTTTGTATTTTCTTCTCTTGATATTTTATGAAGTGAATTGTTGTTCCTAAAGTTTGGCAACTCCTTTGGTAAAAAAATGTGAGCCCTTTTTACATGTGATCAGACACAAACCACCAGGAGTGTATCCTGATAGATAAGAGAAAAATGTGTGGGTCCACCTGCAATTTGCTTTAGTCATCTGTTCATATAATACCAGAAAACTTTCAGGATGGTGCCCAGACTTCAAGAGTGTTTGTGGTGCCCATCCCTGCCTTTGCCCTCTGTAACACTGCTGTTTATTTTGATTTCTTCAACATTTAAAAGCAGACTCACATTTTCTGAACACCTTTGTATAGCAATAAAAGAAGCAAATATGCAACAAGCAAGCACCAGCAAATGAATAATACTCTTTCAAAGTAATCATAGCAATAATAACCCAGGCTCCTTGGCCTTCAGCTGCCCACTTCTTGAATTGCTTAATTAAAATAGATAGTCCTGGGCAGACCCTCCAGAGGTTAATAAAGTGGGTCTTTGAATCAGAAAGGATAAAATTCCAAAATTGAGGATTGTCTGTGTGGAATACAAAGCTAAACCAATTCCTGTTGTTTATATGAAAGGGATTCCAAGTGTAGCAGTTTTGCTGATCTTTGTTGACGTGACAATAAGAAGAGAGGAGATTTCCGAAGCAGCCAGGTCTTAAACCACTTAGGATCTAATCATGTCCCCTGATTTGCAGGGAGAAATAGCTGGTGGGATCATCTCAGAACCATTATCCAGCTGGACTGGTAGTGAAGAATTCTGATGTTTAAAAAATAATAATGAGAAGTTTTAAATTTTGAGCCTTTGTTCTTTCTATAGAAAAATTATTTCAATCACTCCCTGCATTTGCTTTTGGGGAAAAAGGCCCTACAACAATCTGGACTCATTTACCTTATTCCAAACAAAAAGAAGAATACTTTTTAGCTAGATTAACTTTCCTTTTGGGTGATTATTCTCAGGTGCAGGTGGTGCATGTGTTTGGCCCCAGGAGCGAGGCAAGCTCTGGGAAGCAGCTGATGATGCTGTGATGGTACAAACAGCCAAATGCAGTTTGGTGTCACTGCCCCGGTGTCAGCAAAGTCAGTGGAGCTACACTGATTTATACCCAAGGCACTGCACTTCCCAGACAGACATCCTGACTGCTTGTCCACAGTTCGTTTTTATTTATTTATTTGTTTCTGGGCACTTGCAGCCTCTTTGCCATTGCTGTCCTCTAAAGCTGATCTACCACGCAGGGAAATTTGAGGCCACTTTCCCAATTTGAGATTTGGTAAATGTAGCACTGATTTTTAAACTGTTTGGAAGTATTTAATTAAAAAATAGCTTGTAGAAAGAAGAACAATGCCATGCATCTTGGAAAGAATCCATGGAATCTAGAAGGTAATTCTTCTTTACTACTGAGGTAGTTCCAGGTTGGTGCATGGTGAGTTTTTCATTGCTCTGTCCTGAGCAATTACTTGTTCTTCGGAAATCTTAGCTTCCATAGGGAGAGGGCAATTTCCTGTTTAGCCCAACAATTGTGTGTTTTGGTGCATTATACAAAGTATTTTAACTGAAGGAGCTGTTACTGATCTCCCAGCTTTGGCAGGGGAGAGCTGTGGCCTTGCTTTTCCTGGTGATCTAAAGGCACATCCAAGTTCCCTTCTTATCAAACTGGCTGGCAGCTTAAGGCAGCTGGGACAGAGACAGCAGCAGTGACTGCATCAGTGGCAGCCAGGATTACCCAGAGAAAGCAGAAACACAGTGGCATCCCTTGTCCCCTGACACCTGCAGCTTTACCCACCTTCTCAATCAAACTGGGGCCGAGTGGCATCCTCCAGCCGAGATGTTTCAGAGCTGACTAATCAGAGGTGAAAGGGCAGGACTAGGCTGGGAAGGCTGATGAGCATCTTTCCCACTGGCCTCTGGCCTCAGACTTCCCAGCAGCTGCCTCCTGCAGAAACACCGATGCTGAAGTGCCTGATGGACCTCGCCATGGGCAGACTCGGGCACAGACCAGGGCCAGTCCTCGTGTGTTCTGAGAAGGGAACAGGATCAGGAGTGCCAGAGGCTTCTTACAGCTCTTGGGAGGCAAGGAGGAGGTTTGGTACAAAAGGGAAGGACAAAACAGCTCATAGAAAAAGAAACACTGGGTCCCAGAAGCTGGAAGATGAGGGTGTTAAGCTTTGTTTACCTCACTGGGAAACTGGTCTGTGAAATTTTACACCAAAAGCCTTGATAAGGATACAATTTACACCTGCATTTACAATTTTTTATCCTGTAAAATGAAAGCACGGAGTAGAGGAAGAACATTTTTTGTTGCTCAGCAATCAAGATTACTTAACAGAAGAATGATCCAATGAGATTTGTGGAAAGCCACCAGCAATGTCAGGACCTCAAAAAGAATTCTAGTGAGGGTTGAGGCTACTTAATTTTAAGTATCAAATTCAAATACCTAAATTAGTAATATAAACCTATGCATTAATAAATATTCAGTGGACAGAGAGAGAGGCTCCTCCAGAGGACAGTTTATATTTACCTACGTTAAACACCCACTCAGAATTGCCAAGGGGAAGTCAGATGTCTATATTTGGAAATCACTGTCCCAGTGATGAACAAAACTCAAATTTGTACATGGGGTGCACAGCCAAATAGAAAGAGAAACTGTAAAGGGTGCTTTTATCCTTGAGTATGGATCTGAATTTTTAAGCTACTTATTTAACTGAAGGGAGCAAGGTCTGGGGTACAGGGAGTCACCACAGTGGTTTCCACAGCCCTGCATTCAGTCCTTTCATTTACAGGAACCTTGGCTTCTGGAACATTTAGACATTTGACCACCTGTGTCCTACTGTAAATTGCCATCTGAGAATGGCATCTGCCCTTCCATACAGTAAGTCCTAACCTGACCCAGGAAATGCTGGGAGAGCAGCAGCTGACCCTGGTCCAAGCTGCTGGTGACTTAAGTGCAGGCATAATTGTCTTGGTGCCCAGGAACACCCCTGGCACTACTGAATTTACCAACAAAGCTGAGTCAAAGCTGGAATACTCCTGGCTCCATAGCAGAGTGGTCAGCATTGCTCCAGCAGCATAGCCTGGAGCACAGGCACTGTGTGAGGTGCTGGGAGGGCTCTGCTCCCATCTTTCCAATCCTCCTGGACAATCCTCCCTCTGTTTGCTATCACAGTGCTGATCTCCTCAGCAGTGGGGTGAGTTCCCAGCACGTGCCTTGTCCAGCGCCGGGATGTGGAACGAGCACAATGAAGCAGCTGATCCGCGGATCCCGCGCCGCCTGTCACTTCCTTGAAACCACTGGCAAGGAAACGTACACTGGAGACATTTCCTTGTTGCTGGTGAGCATGGTCTCATCTGGTGCTGCTCTCCAGCTGGATCTTCAACATGTCAAACTAGTCAAATACAGTTCTTTAAATGAGAGAAAAATGTTTCATGCTCAGAAATGAATGCAAACAGTAAATCCATGTCCCTGTGCTCCTCTCTCCCCAATTCCTAACTGCTGAATGTATTCATGAAGCTCTGAGCACATCTTTTTCTGCTGAATGACTGTGTGTTGCTGTTGAAGCATAGCTGTTGTACAATATTTTAACCTGCGCACAGAGGTGCAAAGTGCAGTACCTGAAATGGCTTTGGAATAAAGGGAAGGTTGGGGAAAAGCTGCCGAGAGTAACAACCCTCCCAGAGAAATCAGTTTGTTTTACAAAGTGCTGTGGAGGTATGAGGCTGAAGTGTGTGTCCTCTTCCCTCCATCTTCATGGGGGAATTGATTCTGGGGAAGTAAAAAATGCTTTTTATCTCTCCTTTTGGGATTCATGTTTGGACAAGGTGTATGTAAGAATGGGTTCTGTGAATGGGCTATTAAAATTTAAACTTTTTCTGTTCCCTTGATAGTGCCTTGAGAAGCTCGCCCCATGTATTTCTCCAACGAGTCCTGGGAAAGCTGGCACTTCATTCTGGGGATGCATCTCTCAGTGTGTGCAGCTGATCACAAGGTGCAGCTTGGTGGGTAGGATTAATCCCAGAGTGGCAAGGTGAGGTCAGACCCATGAGCAAACCTCTAGATTAGCCATTAAAAGGAGTCATCCTACAAGGACAAAAATTGGGGAATAAAACTGAAGGTTTCATTGAAATCCAAATTGTAAGAGATTAATAAAAGCACAAAGGAGTAACAAAAGGAAAAACCAGAAGAGAAGCAGCTAATGCTTGACACACTCTTCCTTACCATCTTCCTCACCCTTGCTGGAGGAGAACCCCGTTCTCTCTTACCTTACAAGTGGCACTGCTCAGTCTTTCCTTCTTTCTGGAAAAGTGATTCCATTTGTGAGGAGACTCTGATTGTAACAGCACAACGGGACTGTGCTTGCAGTTGCCAAGCTGGACAAAGAGAACCTGGAGGGTTTCACACCAGCTGTTTCCACCACAGCAAGACTGACAAATTCTGTTCCCTATTCACATTATTAGGGGTAATGATGAAGTGACTAGATGTCCTCCTTCCAAAATTAAATCTCATTTAACTAGGATAAAAGCATTTGGGAGAAAAGAAGTAAATATAGGGAACACAAATTTTGTGTGCCAGATCTGTAGCTGTGTTCAGTGGGAACCTTGTTAAGCCCTAATTTCTGTAGGTTTCTGTGGTAAGCCTGTGTTGTGGCTTATCTCTCAAGACAGCTGATCTCCCCTTTTCTCCTCTGACAGCTTTTAACTATATGATATTCTTTAGATCTGCAATATCTCACCCTGTGTCTTCACTGGAGACTGAATACAGGATCCTTGAAGTCAAGAGCTTCTCTGCTGTGTTTCAAGTGTGTCCTGGGACACTGTGTATGACTTTCCAGCACATGCCACTATCCTCATAATAATGGGAGGATAATAGGAGTTATACTGCATGTCTGAATAACTAGGTTAGATATCTGTTTTCTTTGATTGTTGCCTGGCATCTCTCTGTCTGTCACATCTACATTTTCCCTTTGTTGTGGGAGGCGATTTCCCCTTCGATAGGTTTGACTTGTGCATTAACATTTCTTAGTAGAGAACTGCAGCTTTCAGCACACTTATTGTCTCATTGTCTGCACCTGTTTGTTTCCAGTGTAAAAATTTCAGACAACCTCCCACTCCTTCTGTCATCCTCCTTTCAAATCAGAATGCCATGAATGATCTGAAGGGCACAGGGAAAAAAAGAGCCTTTTGTTACTTAGTAATTTCTTTTTAAGTCTTTTTCCTTCTTTTTAACTTTGATATTTGTGTAAAGATATTTTGAGGTCTCATATCCTATTTTTGTTCTTTGAATATGATATTATCTTTTGCCTTTGATAATCATTGTCATTCTGATTTTCTTTAATTGTCTCCAGACAGAGTATCTGCAGAAAGGCAAGCGTTGTGGTAGGGAACTTAGTGTTTTCAGCAGAACATTATGGTGGGGAAGTTAGAAAAGTGGGAAGCTGTAAGGATGAATGTTAATAATGTCTTAATTATTTTATAATAAAACTATTCACTGGATTTGCAAAATGTATTTGAGAGGAACACTCTTGCTAAGAGGACTTGAAACCTAAATAAGTAAGACAAGCAGAAGGCAGGCATCATCCAAGCAAAAATATAAAGACTGTATGTCATGCTAAGTGCTTTTAAAAGAATCCTCGAACTGTTTCCCTTCCCTATGGCCAAGAGAGCATATTGCAAACAATATGCTGTGGTATTACTTCCCATCTTTGCTTATGTGAAATCAGATGAAGGAGGGAGAAGGGAGAAGGAAGTTCTTTTCCCGCTGCCTCGTTGTTGGCTCTGTCTGTCCCACTGCCCCCCTGACCCAGGTGAGGGGGAAGCTGTGTGTCCCGGTCAGTGCTGCTGGCAACTCCATCCCAGCGTTCCAGCTGAGCCTAGCACTGAGAGGAGAAGGGAAATCAGTGGGAAAACATCCTTTCCAAGCCAGGTCTAACATTTAAACTCCAGGGAAGGTGGGAGTGATGCAACACAGTTCGTAGGACGGCGGTTCAGCCCTGTAAGAACAAGTGTAGGGGGAATTTAGATTTCCTAACCAAGGGATGCAGGGAACTGCAGCGTCTCCGTAGGCGCTGAAAATCTCTTTGTTGTCTTAAGAAGAAAGTAAAATGCCAAGCTACACTAGTGCTGGCCAGTGTATTTAAATACACTGAAAGGCATTGATATCTCCGAGGAGTCTCTAAGGTGTATTTGATCTATTACTTTGCATGCGCTATGAAATAATAAATAACCCAACAGATACCACACTGCATGACAAATCTGAAAGTATTTTCACTTAATCTCTGCCTTGATGAGACACTAATCTGTCTTTTAAAACATTTTCAAAGGTGTCCTTACAGACCTATCAGAATTAATGGTGTATTCCATTGCACTCTGGATTGTTGAAAACACAATAGCATATTATCACCTCGTGCTAGAGATACCATCACCTCGTACTAGGGACACTTAGCAGGTAAATACAGTGGGCAGCAGGCAGTGGGATAAATACATCCCTTGCTGCACAGAAATCATGCCTCAGAAGTCAGTGCAATGAGACAAGTGTACTTGACTCCACAGTACATCCCTTGGAAAAGTAAAGCACAGCTACGTGCTCCACAACGAGGTGTAAATAACACTCAGGAAGGCAATGTCTGTGTGGTGTTCTGGAAATGTAAAATCACTGCTTGTTCATGCCAAGGTGGCATTTGTTACCTCAGCCATTAGCAGTATTACACTTCTTAGGGAAGAACAAAACCCTGTTGTAATCAGGTTTTGAAGGTACAAAATGCAAAGGTGTAGTGTAAAACTGTTCAAATTCTGTGGCCAATTCTTCTGTACACTCCCGCCCCTTTGTGAGCCCTAAACAAGTGTTGTTTCTGAAAATTAGGATTTGAATGCTAGTCTCAAAATATATTTTGGTTAAAATTTTCTGCAATAACTGGTAATTTCAGAGTTGATGGGTGTTTCCCTGCTTTTGGATTAATCCTGCATCAAACCCCACATTTTATTCCCCATTTGATGATATCCCCATTTGATTCTCTGCATTTAGACAGCTGGTTTCGATTGCTAATATAAATTGGGAGGTATCAAGGACAAATGAAATACTCGTGTGGATTCAACTTTAACCAAATTCCTGTTGTTCTCTTAGCATGGATCTTTTCCAAATGTTCTCTTCTGGTCAGGCTCTTCAAGCAAATTTCCAAATGCAAAGTCTTACGAGCATCTTTGGGGGGGATTTTCAGCTGACAGTCTGCTTACATAAGCAAAAGCCAAAATTTTGCAAATCATCTTTGAATGTATCCTACTTATGCTTTACTTTTTCAATGGCCGGGAAAAAGGGAAGTTTCTATAAATGTTCCCAGTGACGCTGCCCAAAGTGTACCTTATGTACTGTACAGCAGCTCTCCACAGAAGCTGCAATTTGAATTTGAAAAGAATTTGAAAATTATGTTGACAATTTGCATTCCCCAAAAGCACTTCAGCTGTCTTTCTACATTTTCTTGGCTTTCTAGGGGTTCTAGAAGGAAATTTCCTTCTTCCACCTCAAATCTTTTCGCTGAGTGCTCAGACATATTTAGGTATTTAGTCCTCCCAACCCAATCCAATTTGTGAACTGCATGGTACCTTCTTTCATCATTTACCATAAAAGTAATGACACAGGGCGGAGGTTAGAGCTGTGACAGGAATGAGAGAAAAAGGGGCACAAGGCATTATTCTCTTCCACTAAGTCGCTCTGTGGATTCTATTATGAGGATTTAGGATATTGGGGAGCTTTAAGTTCTGCTGCATAGTCAGTTGGGGCTGGTTCAGCAGCTGAATCTCTTTGAAATATTACAATGATAATTCTCCCTTTTCAGCTTTTTTCCCCCAGATATTTTGGAACGAGTGCCTTAAGAGCAAATAAGGGCTATACCTAAAGATGGGAAAACCAAGCCCATTCCCGAATCTGGCCCCAGTTTAGTCTGCATTTTCTCCCATTCCAGATACCAGCTCTAATCCAGTCTGGGTTTTCCCCCGTTCTGGATTCCAGCCATGATCCAGTCCCGGTTCCCCCCCCCCCATTCCTGATTCTGGTCCAAATCCAGTCAAGGTTTGTGTCCATTCTGGATCCCAAACCTGATCCAATTTGGGTTTTGCCCTGTCCAGATCCTGGCTGTGACCCAGTCTGGGTTTTTTCCCCCATTCCAGGTTTCAGATCTCAGATTCTAACCCAGTTCAAGTTTTCCCCCATTCTGAATCCTGGCCCAGACTAAATCCGGGTTTTCCCTCATTCCCCATCCCACCCCAGATGCAGACCTTGGACCAAGTACCTTGAGGGCAAAGAAGGGCCTGCCTAAAGACAGGAGCCAAGTTTCTCCTGTGTTTTCCCTTGGAAACGTTTGGTTGATGTTTCCCTAGGGGCAGCTCATTCTGTTCCTGTGTTTCAGCCCTGCAGGTGAAAGAGCTTCACTTTCTCCAGCTAATTACATGGAGATGTGTTTCATCCTGGAGCAGGAGTGGGAAGCGCTGAGCTGCAGGTGGGACAGTGCCACCACTCGGGTTGTCGCTGCTGTAGAGCAGCTGGTGATTACAGCTCTGGCAGGTGACATTTCGGCTCCTGGGCTCCGCATGAGCACAGAGCCTTCTTTCTCTTGCCTTCTCCTCTCCTTTTTAGATGTGGAAATGTGGAAGAGACACAGCCTGTAGGATAGGGAGAGGGTGGTTCTGTGTTTGGCAGCACAGGGAAAGCTCTGCCAGCATCATCATGGAAGGGTTTGTGCTCAGATACAGCTGTGACAAAAGTCCAGCTCTTTTCAGCCTTTTGTGTGTCCATTCCTCCTTCAGAGAGGATGAGAAGAATCATTACTACGTCCCTTAGGTTTTTTGTTCCTGCCTTGAGCCGAAGCCAACTTCCCCCAAGCTTAATTCAACATTTAGTAGTGTTGGAAACACCAAAGAGAGGAAGAGAGACGGGGAAAAAATGTAGCTGCTTTTTGTGCCTGAAGTGATGCAGTTCCTTCTGTGTAAGAAGAGGTGCTACCTGCTTTCTCTAGTTCTGTTTTTATGTTGTACTGCTGATAATAACAAGAAAAGAAGATTATGTGAGCCTGAAAATGATACTATGTTTTTTGCTGTTGGTTCTTGCTTTTTATGCTCCTCTCCTTCATGTCTTACTTTTCCCATTAGAAGTAGGAAATGAGCCCAGTTTTGGGTTTGTTTTTTTAATTTTAAATAAGAATTGTAAATGCAAGGTATTTCTGCAGTCCTTAGAATACATCCCTCATTTTCTTCAGTCAGTGCCAAAACGTAAAAGCAATATTTTATAAAAGCTGTCCCCGACTTATCCTGTCTCTTCTGTTCTTTACTAAATGAGGGAAGAAAAAGACAATTTATTTAAACAAAAGATAAGATGGATGTATAATAATAAGGAAATATAAAAAAAAAACCCCTAAAGCTGGTAGTGTTCTTTGTTTTCATAGGCAATCATTTGATTTAAAGTAATTTCAGCCAAATATTTTTATGCTTGTTCATTGTTGTTTTTGTAAGCTGTAATTCAAGTGTTATGAAATCTAATTATACAAGAAAGATTTGTCTAAATTCAAAGCAAAATCCCAAACATAATAATAAAATTGCTATACATCCCCAGCTCAGCTCCTGTGAATATTAGTTCTCTGTTCAAAGGCTCTCCATAGGATTCAATTTTGACCTAGAAGAAGGTGGCAAAATGTATCATCTAGTAGTGATAAAACAATATGAGTACAAATGGACTCAATCCAGTTCTGATGCAAGTTGTAAACAATTAAAAGTACATGAGCTACAATGCCCAGAGCTGATAGCTGAGGACATTACTGCACGCTTGGGGTAACGCTGGGAACCAGGAAAACAATTGTTTCACAATAGGACATAAAAGCAACAGAAAATATTTGTCTCAGCAGAGCAGCGCAGCCTTGCAGGGCCGTGGCATGGGGAGGATTTTTCAGCAGGCTGGCACGAGGCTGAGTGATGCATAATGGCAGCAGGGAATGGATTTCTGCATAGCTGAGTAGGTGACGTCATGAAAAAAGGACTATTTATCACCATAATTTAACACAAGATGCAACACAATGGCTTGATGGATGCATTTTATGGTTTTCAGCCAATCATAATAATGGATCTATTGACTGAAGTTTTAGATGCCCTTTATATACCCTTCGTGGATAGAAAAAGAGCAGCGAAAACAGAGAATGAAGAGGCTGAGAACAAGTCAGAAAATATTTGCCAGGAATGTCTTCAAAATTCAGGCCTCCTGTGTAACAACCTTTTGACCTAAAGCTTCCTCAATTATGTTTTTAAATCCCTAAAAGCTAATGAGGCTCAACAAGAATATTTCAATTGAATATTGGAGTACTAGTCACTCGGGAAGCAAATCTGAAATGTTTTGGCTTTTCCCAGTTCTGACTGAGTTGAGGTGCTGTGTTAAGAACTTTGGCACGCAAGTGTTGTCCTCAATTTGGGCACCTAGGTAGGAGCAGGGAAGGAGAGGAATTTTCCTTTCTGCCTTTTATGTGAAACTGTTCATACACAAGAACAAAAAGCCCAAGGAGCAGACCTGCCCTGGCTTCTCCCTTCTCCTAGGAATGCCTTGTTCCCTCAGAACTGCCTCCTTGTTCCCCTCTTTTTCTCCAGGGTACTTTGTTACTTTGCTGTCACCTGTTTGCCAAATAGAAGGGAAGACAGAGTTTGTCCCTTCTCAGCTTGATGGTTCCAGCAGTTCCCTGGGAGCTGGGAGATGAAAGATTAAATTCATTTAGGATGAGGAGGGCTTAGCAGGTTCCCAAAGGGAGTGGGAAATCTAAGTAGCAGAGGATGTCTCCTTAGGGAGGTGCTTTGATTTGGGAGAGAAGAAAGGAACTAAACAGAGGATCCTCCTTGGACCAGAATCTTCATTTTTCAATGCTGGAAAACCTCCTGGATTTTACCTCTCACCACGGGCATGTTTGTATCCCTTGCAGGCAAAACACAGAACTGATGGCTGATGTTGAGTGTTTTGCCCAGCAAGGATAGGGAGTGTGGGCAGGGCTTTCCAGCAAAGATACGAACAGCTTTTGGGATTTCATGTAAAGTTTCTAGATAACTCTGGGAATTGATTTAAGATGTTAAGTGCCAGCTCATCTCTGAAGTATTCCTAGGGCATGAAAATTCACCTGATTCTCATCCCTAGATGCTGGGCTTCCACAAAGGGATGATCATAGAAACAAGGAGGCAACAGCTCCATAGCTCCTTCCAAGCTGGCTGGATGGAAGGGGTTCTCTGAATATTGCCATGGTTTTTATTGGGTTCCCTGATGGAACTGTGGGAATTTAATTCTAGTTCTTGACACTGGCACGTTGAATCTTTTCTTCTTGGTGGTTTTTTTTTTGTTGTTGTTGTTGGGGGTTTTTTTGTTTGTTTTTTTTTTTGTGATTGGACAGGAAAGACCTGAAACACCTGAAACTGTGGGTTCTAAAGTAATGATTTCTGTTTCCTTGCTTTTTTTACATTAGGAATGAAACTTTTTAACCACTACATTTTGGAGGTACACACAAACAGAGTGAAAAAGAGAAGTGTGTGCTTGTGAATTAGAAAGTGAAAGTTCAGTCAACATGAACAGGTTCTTCTCTTCTGGAGTGGGTCCATATCCCTTTTTAAATGCAAAGAACCCAGGAGTTTTGGTCTCTCTGTTTGGAGAACCTGGAAAATAGGCTGAGAAGAAGAAATGCCCACAGGGAGAAATGCAGGGTTTTCCACATGACAGAACACCACAAACCACTTGTTCAGCTGAACCTTAAAAATCTCTCCACTAGGCTGATGAAACACTGGAAGACTGAACTTCCTATTTAATTTTATATAAACTAGCCTAAAAATGACTTCAAGCTGACTAGGATTTAATTTTCAGTGCTAACCTTCAATTAATTTGTAACTTTCTTGGCAACCAGTTTGTTGGAAATGGCTGTAATTATGTTGTTTTCTGAACGGTGCATTCATTCAGGCCATATTCTATAAGACTATTTATACAGCTGGGGAAAAAACAATGGTATTTAGGGGGATGGGGGAAATGCTGATAGAAAATTTATTGAAAAAAATCTGAATTATCGATTTTGAAAAAGTATCTTATTAACTCACACTTGACATTTTAAATGGAATGTTTAGTTCTTAAGAGAATTTGGGATAATTTTGTTGTCTTTAACAAGAAATGCATGGTCAGCTTCCCCATGGCTGCCTTTTATGCATGTTTGAGGCTGGCACAATTATATACTGCAAAACCCCACGTTGCTCTGCTGTGTGGGGTTTTGTAATGACAGTGTTGTTTCCTAATTGATCTGCATAGCAGGGTCAAATTGCTGTTAGAGAAGAGTTATTCTGAAATCTGAGAGGATGAGAACATTCAGAGCAAAGTTGCTACATTCTTTTTCAGAAAAAAAAAACCAAACAACTCCAAAAAATAAACCAAAGAAACAAAAAAGTCCCTTTTAGACTTTTTAAATGCACAATAAATTGTGTTGGCCTACATTGTGAAACACTGCATGTTTTCATATAAACAGATTCACTCTGGGTTTTTTCTCCTCAATTTCTGTAAGTTTAGAAGCTGCTGAGGTTTTTGAGCATTTCTTTTAGTGTGTTTGGCATTAAAGGTGTTTGCATGTGAGTGTCTCCTCTTGTCTTTAAACCAGAGGATGCTCCCTGCTGGAATTTATCCCTCTTGAGTCTTTCCTAGTTGAAGGTGCAGTTTATGGCAATTTAGTTGGATTCTCAATCATATATCTGACATAGATTTAAGGGCAGGAATATTTGCATATTTGGCTTAACAGCCACAGTTTAGAACCAGGACTAATAAGAAAGCAAAACCATCATTAGGTTTTGAATTTTTAACTAAATTTTCAAAAAAGAGCTTTTTCTTTTATTAGCTGTGTGTCAATCCTGACATGCCAGGTGATGGACAGGAATAAATCCAGGTTAATATTGGCATTGGTTGTTTCTATTGTGTACTGTAGCATCACTCAATCAGTCCCAAGTTATTAACATGTCTGTGAGTCAGTTATGTCCTGGAGAGCATGTCTGCCTCTTCTTAATCCTTTAAATATTTTATTTTGACTTTCCCAAGTAGCTACTTAAGCGGTGGAAAGGGAAAAGAAAATCCTCCACAGGAAGAGTAAACAAATTCTCCTTTTTTTTTGAGATTCTTACCTGTAGATTTATGACAGAAGAATTGCTTCCTGTGAACATAAACTCTTTTACTCTCAGTCTGGACTTTTGTGGGTTTCCATATTTTTGTGGAAGGATAGAACAGGAATACAGTGGACTTGCCACATACACTGCTCCTCAAAATTATTCTTTGACTTATTCGTGCCATTTGTCCTCAGAAAGGAGTTTCATTGTTTCGAAAACTGCAGCCCTTGGAATGAAAAAGCCTGAAAGATTATATGGGTCTGACATACACCTTTATATGTGGGGGACATAATTACCTCTGGAAGAAACAGAAACATTTCGGAATGGCTCTTGCTACACCAGTACAAAAATACAGAGGTTCTAAATTTACTGTTTTCCTGATTGAGGAAAGTTGGTTTTGATCCGAAACTGCAGCCCTTGAATAAATATTTGTCACCCAGGAGAGTCAGTGGGTGGCTAACAATGCTTTTTGTGCTGTGGATCACCCAGATTCCCACTTCTCCTTTCCCCATGTGCAAACTCTCCTGCATTACACGGGTGGTAGAGGAGGCCGTGGGCCATTGAGCACTGATTCTCTTGGTCCCACAATTACAGAAACACCTGTGCTAAATAACATCCTGCTGTTCTGCTTGGAAAATTACAGGGCTGGTCCCACCCTAAGACAGCCAGGTGTCCATACCTGAGCTCCCTCCCAGCTTGTCCCCCTTCCTAAGCGATGCTGCAGCCCCCACAGCTCCACATCCATGAAATTCCTGCATTGGTGTCACACCAGCTCCTTTAAATTCTTCCCTTCTTCGTGGCAAGAGTATTTTTGACTGAAAAGTTCTCCCCCTTTTTCTGCTCAGGTCTCAGGTTTGACCACTTGCCTTTGCAGTTTGTCTGCTTTAGCACTGCTCAGCTCTCTGCCTGTTGTTTCAGGCTGCTACTCAAATTACACTTATTCCAGTTATTATTTCCATCATTTAGTATGAATTTTACAGCAATGTTGTTTTCATGCTTCCTTTCCCTGCCACATGTGTTAACTATACAGAAACTGTTCCTCTTGTGGAAGAAATTATATACCAAAACTACCCAGTAAAAATCTTGTTTTATGGTACTTATAAAATTAATGCCAAAAATGTATGGTAAAGCTTGATTTGTTGACATTAATGGCTGGTTATTTAACATGTGCTCTGGTAGCGCCTGGAAAACAGCATTTAGATGTTCAGGTGTGATGTCAAATTCCCACCCAAGGATTCAAAAGTTTAAGAGGTTGTTAAGTGAAGAGTCACAAAAGAGGTGCAAAGCAGACAGTTAAATAAAACCTGAAATGAATAAGAAGTGGAATAAATAGTCAGAATTTTAAATTTTTATTATTTTCTAATGAGCCAATCCACTCTGTAATGTACTGTTAGGTGATCCTTGCACACAGCTGGGATATAGTGCATTTTGTTATGTTAATGAGCATTTTCTTTGAATTTTCCTCCATCCCTGTGGCTGTGCAATAACACAGAGCTCACATGCTGATAATCTTGATCCATAGTAGCAACTGAAATGCCTTTAGATGGAGGGGATAGTCTGAGAGAAATCAAGGACTAGAAATCCAGAGCCCTTGTAGACATAAATTAACTGGGTTGTGAAAAACAAAAATGTTTCAGTAAATTCATTTTAAGAAAAAGTATTTTGGATGCCTCTGAGAAAAGGTGAAAATCAAATAAATAGAATTTACTATTTTATAAATTGGTAGCTCCAGGAACACATCATCATCTCATGCAATTTGTAATATGATATTTAACATGGATTTTGGTTAGGAAAGCCTCAGCTCCCTTTAATTGTGGCTATTGCTGTCCCTCAGGTGCAGGGCTCTGTGGTTGTTCTGAGAGGCTTGTGAGTGCAAAGTTTGGAAAATCACAGCCTCCAGAAGAAATGCAATGATTTGTTAAATATATCCCACTTAAGCAGTTACCATTTTGAGGGTGTTATCAAAACTGGTTATCATATTCCTGACCCTTTAACTCCTCAGTCCAAAGGCACTGGCTCACCTCAGAGAGAGAGAGAGATGCAGAACTTATAATGAATGTATTAGAAAAAATTCTAGAAGGCCTTGACATAGCGTTCAGAGATATATATGAGAGTGTCTCCCTGGAAATAGAGGGAAAGGGTTTTTATGGAGGTCAGAAACCTTATGTCTGGCTTTGCTGGGTGATACAGTATTCATTTTTACTTCTGCCATTGTTGCAGGACTAAATATTTCTTGTCTTAAACCTCATACTGGGTAATTACGGAATAAAAAAAGCAAGGAACTGTTGGAAGCAGTTCATTTATGTGAAGCTGGAAAAAAACCCCAAGTGAACCAGATTAGAGGGCAAGTGCAGGTATGAAAGTAGCTTCAAAAATGCAATTTAATTTGGGAGGCTCATCCCTGCGTAGCAGGTGTGCATTATCCATGTGTACACAAGCAGAGGGTTTGTCCTGTGGGTACAGCACATCAATCCTCTCGGTTCAGCCAGGATCAAGGACTGCTCTGCACTCCCCACACCAAGTGGTGCAAAGTGACTGATGTCCCCCCATCGAGGGGTTTGTGCTGTTCATGGCCACGCCACGTAACACCCGACCCTGGGTGGTTCCCAGCGTGGCTGAGCCAGTGTTCCAGGGTGAAACACCATGGAATTATGTGCTCCAAGCCACTGAAGCAGCGTTTTTATAGCCTGACCCCGAGGACAGCTCTGATATGTTTCAGGGAATAAAATGAGGCCATGTGGGCAGATGCTGCAAAGCCTTCTGAGATGGCTTCAAAAGGCCAAGCAAGTCCTGGATCACCTACCCTGTGGGATGGCAGTGTCCTGCTCTGAACTCTAACCTAAACCTGCCAGGTTTTGACTGAAGAGAGCACTCTTAAAAAAGAACCCAGGTAGAAAACCCTGGGAGTGACACTCAGTCATGGAGTTAATGTATTTAGCACTTGAAAAGTCTTTTCAGGAAAATACCTCTGCTGTGGGTGGCCCTTTCCAGGCAGGAAATGTTTTAACCCTTCTAAAACAAGTTGTTTGTGCTTTTATATTTTGCTACTTATCCTGGCTTTCTGACATTCCCAGAGAATCAGTGGAAGTGTCTTTTTCTTTTCTCTGCAATGACGTGCATTTTGAACAAAAGAAAACATAAATACAGGCAAGACTGTCATCAGTTTAAAGTATTACATAAGTGGTTAAATTTAATCACAAAGAGACAACCAGCTAATGGTTTTAGTGGAATTCATAAAACCCCATAAAACACAAAAGTTAAATTTTGTAATATAATGTGAATCAGTTATAGGAACCAGCACAGCTTCCTTTTTCCCCCTGAATAAATTCTAAACAGTCCTTAGAAAATGAATTACCAGTCTGCAAATCAGGATGACATATTTTTCAGCTATAAAACTAAAACTACTTTCAGACCACTTAGCTTCCAGAAAAAAAAAAAAAAGATGAAAACAAAAAGACAGCAACTTTGTTGTAGCTGTGTTGCTGTCAATAGTCTTGGTGCTTGGCTGTGGCTCCATTTTAGCAGCTTGACCTTGTTTAGCTCAGCCCGAGCCCAATCGAAAGCCCTCCCTTCCAATTTCCCCACCCCATCCCAGAAAGCCCCTACCATACACGAGTGTCTCCAGCTGGAGATGTGCCAATAGAAGTAATTACGTGATGAAACTATTTAACTTTGACTAAAATACTCTCCCCAGGTTCTTTCCAACCGTGTGTCTTATATCTTGTTGAGGCAATTTTATATCGTGCCTTTAAAGTACAGTAATGGCCACTTGCATTGACAGAATCCTCGTAAAAGAAGAAGCCCGAGACCTTGCTCATGAAGTGCTATTGATTTTCCCAGTCCCTGCTCGAGTTGCCAAAGATACAACACTGTTGTTAGGGAGAGAAGACACTTTGGCCTTCAATATCACAGGAGGGTTCCTGTGTAAGCACAGGCGTCAATGGGTTTCAGTGATAAATAATGCATTTGGGTGATAACTGCCCATATTATTTTGTCAGTTTTGTATGACTCAGCACTTGCTCTTGCCTGGAATTTCTTTAATGTCCCCTCTGGCTGCTGAAGTTTGAGCCTGTTGTAAGTGCTGTTTATAGTTTAAAGGTCCATTTGCATTGTGGTGAAAAGCTTAATTTTCTGTTTATCTTAGGCAATGGTGGGTTTTGAGCAGAGGGAAAACTACAGACACCCCACATCACTCACTGTGGTATTTCCAAAGGTAGGGCACTGGCAATAAGAGCTAAATTCCCTACTCTGTGTTTTTCCAGTGTTCCTTGGTGGAGGAATTTCTGCCCACACCCCTGGTCTCACTTGTGTCCTCAGCAATACATCAGAACTACCAGTACTGTGCTCACCCCAAGATGCCTTTGCCTTTGCAGAGCTTGGTCCCAACACTGCAAATCCCACTGGATCCTCTAAAAGGAGAAACTTTTCCTTGTAGGAATTACAATTAAATCTCACCAGATTGTGCTTTTGTGACTATCACATTATTGTAGCCAATAGATAATTATTGTTTATCAGTAGGGAGAAAAAAAGGGCTGGGTAGGAAAATTATAGCTATGATAATTAGTTTTTGATGACATTAACCAATTAATATAATTTTATGTTTTCCATTTTGAGGTTTAGGCAAGGTTGCCTTTATTTTTATTTCTATTCCAGTGTTTGAGTCAGTTCAGTTCTTTGGAGAGGGTTGATATTGGGTGCCCTGGAGAGTGTCACCACCACCAGGCAGCTGGGGAGACAATGCTGAAAAGAAACTTCACATCATTTTTCTTCACCTTTCCCAAACATGTCCTTGTTCTGAATGACATGTTTCTATTTCATTTGCTTTCTCCTGGATCCTTCTAAAAAGGAAGGAAGCAGCAGTTTCCTTTGTGCTTTGATGCTGCCTCCATGCCATTCATAGTTTTACAAACCTCCATTTACATCCCATGGCAATCAGCCTGTTCCCAGGGCCACAGCCCATGGAAATCCACTGATTTGTCTTCTTAATTGTGATTTTAATGTTGCTTTCCCTTGTCTCCAAAGATTTCTTGTTCTTGTTTTCCATGTTTCAGGAGCATAAGGCAGCAGTGCTCTTTACTGGCATGTTCACTTGCCATTTGCCAACCATCTTAAAAGCAAAACTGTTACCAGATTTACTTTTGACAGCAAGGAATATTTTGGCCCATTTTACTGCCTGCAGAGTGCCTGGAAAGTTTTAAATTAATGGCGACAAGTGAAGAGAAAAGGAAATCAAAGATCCATTTATTCCCTCAGAAAGAGACCTATTTCCCCTCACATTTCTGTATTTTCTACTTGCTTTGGCTGAGAAAACATTTTAAAATGTTATAAGCCCCAAGAATTTCCCCCTCCTTTTACAGTGTGCATGTGAATACAATTAACTGGACATTTCTATGTATGTTAAAACTTTGAGTTTCAGTAATTAAACTTGCAGTACAATCTTGGGTCATATTATGCTGTATTATCCTTTTAACTTTATTGTGATTGATTTGTGTCAACTTTAACTATACTCTCTAGGAAGTCAATAAATAAAGATCAATGTTTTTTTATTTCTCCCGGTTCTTTATTAGAAAGAAGATTGCTTAAATAACAGAAGTAATAGTGATGACATAGTTTCCCTTTTCTACTCTGAAACAGGTGAAATATTTTTCAAAATTTCATTACAGCAACCATACTTGTGTTTTCTTGTTATTTACTTTTTCTCTGTAGTTGATGTTTTGAGCTTCCCAAACTTAGAGAAATGCAAAATACAGATGTTCTCACTGAGTAAAACTTTGCACTGCAGGATGAATCTCTAGTACCAAGTCCATTATCTACTTATCTCTTATCTTATTCTATCTTCTTATCTCTTATCTACTTACTTCCCATATGGGATATCTGTTGATTCACTTGAATGGGAGTTGTGCCTCTGGATAACAGGGATGCACCCTAACAAGCAAGCATGCTTCTGAACTCTTCATCTTCTCCTGCTGGCTGGATTTAGAGCTGGGAGTCCTTTCTCTGGAACAGAACAAAATGATCCTATGAACTGACACCCTGTGAAATGTCAGCATTGGTTTGATTGCCTCTCAAGTGACCACAGAAATCAGGGATTGTGCCTTAGCAGGTTTGTGTTATAAGAGCTTCTTCAGTAGGAAAAAATATACAAGGAATGCCAAAAGCAACATCTGGAGCTGCCCAGAAGCTGAGCACCTTGTGGACAATTTAGGATCCCAGCCCTCATGCTGTGGGCAGGTGTGGCTGGCTCTGTGCTAACACTGTTGACAGCAGTGTGAGATCCCTGCACCTCAGCAGAAAAGCACAGTGAGCCTCAGATCCATCCTCCAGTTCTGAGAGGAAAAGCTTCTGCCCTCAGAGGATGTACAGTAACACACTAATGCAGCATTCACTAGGAAGTAGGTCGAAGTGTCAGAGCAGTTATTATCAGCAACCTGTTTCTCATAAAAACATAGGAAGAAAAAGCCATCTTGTTCCCAAGATTTATGGCAAGTTGACTCCATGTGACATGTGATGGAAAGCTTCCCTGCCATGCATATTACACTTTGGGTGCTGACCTCTCAGGATAGATCTCCCTTTAAGTCCTTCAGCACTGAGCTGAAGGAAAGCAGAGTGGCCAGATGCTGTAAGCTTCTCTTTTATGAAAATCTTTCATCTGGACATTTAGCTCAAAGTACATTAGTAAGATTACCTGAGAGACTGTCCTTGGACAGGAATCCAAATACTGGGAAGGATCAAAAATCAAGTCTCTGCTAAGAACAGCCAGTACATTCCCAAGGCGCAGAATTAGGTGTCCTGAGGAGTGGGGTCAGTTCATTCAGAATTCTAAGTTCTGACATCTAAAGTAAGGAGCTTTTAGAAATAACTTGTATCTGTTTGCCAATGGCTTTATGATCCATGTTTATATAGGTTATAAATCCTTTCCAGGAATTATACAGAGGCACCTTGCTTTGCTTCCCTAAGCTGTTTGGTTTTGCTGTTACTTTACTTGCTGGTTTTTGTGTCCACAGTCTGCTGCGTCCCCTGTCCCCAGAACAGGTTCACCTCCTCAGACGTGTGTGCTCCGAAGCCTGGAGCTGACACACATCTGGCGATGGTGTTACAGCCCAGGGACATCTGTGTGGCTCTGAGTGCAGTCTCCAGCCTTGGAACAGTTTCTGTGGGGCACAAGCAAAGCCTTCCTGATGGGAATTGCTGTGGCAGAGGCCTTGCTGTCAGTGCAGAGCACCTCCTGCCCGCGGAGTTGGCTTGGACCGATGGCTCCCTTATGGCTCAGGCTGATCCTTCTTCCCCTCACAGCTCGGGCCGATGGCTCCCTCATGGCTCGGCTGATGGCTCCCTCGCGGCTCAGGCTGATGACTCCCTCACGGCTCAGGCCGATGGCTCCCTCATGGCTTGGGCCGATCCTTTCCCTCACAGCTCAGGCTGATGGCTCCCTCACGGCTCAGGCCAATGGCTCCCTCATGGCTTGGGCCGATCCTTTCCCTCACGGCGCAGGCTAATGGCTCCCATTATGTCTCAGGCCGATGGCTCCCTCACGGCTCAGGCCAATGGCTCCCTCATGGCTTGGGCCAGTCCTTTCCCCCACGGCTCAGGCCAATGGCTCCCTCATGGCTTGGGCTGATCCTTTCCCTCATGGCTCGGGACAATGGCTCCCTCACGGCTCAGGCCAATGGCTCCCTCATGGCTTGGGCCAATGTGTCCCTCACAGCTCCGGCTCCTGGAGCTGCCTCCTCCTCCCGTATCATCCATCCCTCACTCCCAGCACGCCTTCCTCACTGTTTCTGATGCAAGGGTAACCCCAGCCTAAATTAGGTCTGTGATTTTCCTCTGCTCTCATTACTATGCATAATCTTTCCCTTCTTCTTTTCCCCCACTTGAAGCCTCCTGGGAGGTTTCTCCTGGGCCCTCTGCATTAAAATCTCGATTCTGCACAAGTCGAACCTCTGGACTTGATGTTGGCACCACAGAGACTCTTGATGTGAACATCTCTGAGTTTGAAAAGATGCTCTCCTGTGCCTGCCTGGCACAGGGAGTCCTCTCCAGCATATGCCATCTCAGCCTCAGGTGCTGGCAGAGTCTGAATCCACACCTCCGCTTCGTGGGCTCATGGTGAATCTAGAAGGTTTGTAAAAACTTTCTGAGGTTTATTAAAAAGCCCTTGAATTAATTCAGTCTTTGTGTGGTCAGCCTGTGAGGCTGGGATGCACCTGAACCAAGGAGCAAATTAAAGAAATGCTTAATCGAGGCATAAAAATGCAAGAGCCAAATCTTAGAGCAACAAAATTACTGCTTTTAAAACCTTAATCTATTTTACTTCTATTATTGAAGCAAAACTGTAAAGACACAATATAGATTAATTCCATGATTTTTATAGCCACAATTTTATTATAAGTTTTTATATTTTAATAGATAAGGAAGTTATTTAAATTCCGTGGGCTTGCTCTTGTAGCCTTCATTCAGGTAGGTGTCCTTTTGCCAGTCTCTCTGTTGAGTACAAACTACAGAACTGAACTTTTCAGCTTTTGTTGGGACAAATATGTATTCCTCATTTTTACTTCTGCTCTGATATAATTTAGAGGAAAAAAATAGAGCCATGAAGCCAAGCGATTTGAGAATGAAGATTACAGCAGTGTTTTGGGTAATATATTAAACTAATTTCAGTTTGGACAGTGTTCCCTTGGAAAGGTTTGGGAGTGGAACAGTTCTCAGTAATTCTCTAGCTTGTAATATGGACATTTTATCCTATTTTCAATATATGCGGTTCTTGCATTCCTGTTGTTCTTTGGTCTAATTGTGACCACTGAGCTGGTCATCAGTTCCACTTCGTTACCCTGAGAGCTCAGTCTGATGAGATTCTTGGGAGTCACACATGTCCTGCCTGGTAGTTTATGAGCAGTTATTTTAATTTTAAATACTTTGCACCTGATTCTTGGAAAAGGTGGAATAAAGAAAAAAAAAGAAAGAAAAAAAAAGAAAAATAAAAAAGAAATTTGCAGGATTCCCAAGGAGAGCAACAGTTTTTATTTTTTGAGCTATGTACACTTCCTTTATTTCTCTAGTGGTCCCCATTTCTTACCCAAAACAAGTCCATCTCCTGACATGAACTCCTTATTTCATTTGCTCAGCAAGTTAACACTTTTAAGAAAATTGAAATGCACATTCAAATATATTAAACAAGTTGTTTAATTGGTCTTGAGCCTTTTTTTTTCCCCTTTTGAAACAGAAGGCTGATGCCGCTATTTGCTGTTTCAGGCAAAGGCTTTGGCCAAAATCCTCATTTCTTGTCCTCAAAAAGGACCAAATTTTCTATTTACTTATAATTTGGAACCTGTCATTTATTTTCATGATCCATCCCATACATCAGCAGCAGGAAGTGTTTTAAAATGGTAAAGGCATCATTTCCTGTGGCAAATTCTTACTAATCTTAATTTTGTTATAACTTAATGAATTCTGTTGATTATAATACAATAAATAAAAAGTCTCCAAAATTTCCTGAGCATTTTTTACTCCCTGTATTTTCAGTATTTTCACTGCTGCACAGGTACTCTTAAGTTCTGAATTTCACATGTTTTGTAATATGTGCTAAGAGCAATGGAAACCATTTTCTGTTCTACTCTTGCTTGTTATTATATATTTTGTTATGCTTATAGATTGGAAAGAGAAGGGTTTTCTTTGTGTCCTTTTGCCCCAAGTTTTCCCTATTTATTTCTTAAGATTATTTTAATACTTGTCTTTTTGTATTCTGTTTAAAGACTAGGTAGTGAGGGTTTGTTTTTTTTTTTCCAAAGCAAGAGAGAATTACTGGATTTATATCTTTCCCAGAGTCAACGAAAAATTTCCTGTAAGAAAAAAATGAGTTGTCTAGGGGGAAAAAATCTTGCTAAGCAAAATCCTGCCCCTCTGATTCTTCCACTAGGTATGCTGTATTAAACTGCATGTGGAATGCTTTTTCAACTAATTTCTGTTATTTTTCATCCTACAGAGAGACTTACATCTTCCAGCATTCACCCTGAGTTTATAGGAATGCTGAGTTGTCATGCAGGAGTTTTACCTCACACTGGGGAGATATTAGTTGATAACATCTACCTTGTTTAGATTTATTGCTTTAGCATATTTCATGCTAAAAATATTTTTTTACCATCTGCTAAGATTAGCACTGGAGTGGTAATAAATTTCCTTGCCCTGTTACTGTGGTGTAGTTTGGAACCATCTTACACCATGCTCGGCCTAATTGAAAATGGGATAAGATAAATGATGCACTTTGAGTCCCTCTCTCAGATGTACCATTGTTCATTACTTCAACAAGGGATGAGCACATCTGATTGTAATTTCAATTGTTAACTAAAACAAAAGTTTCCATGGTGAAAATATGGTACCAACAGCTGTAATTGTCTCAGGGTTACTTGTGAAAATCTCAATATTGTTTGAGTCATAAATGCAGGATTGTTTTGCATTTACACACTTGTTTATCCTCCAACCCTAATGGGAAAGGGGTGAAGTCAAAAAACATGCTAAGGAATGCAGGCACTTCATGGAATAGCAGAGCTGAGCTTAAAATGTCCATGCTTAAAGGAACATCTGCGTATTAAAATAAGGAATATTTCAATAGTGATTGCTATTGCAAAAAAATCCACCCAATCAATGAGTTTTAGCCACCACTTTATTAATTGTGGCTGGATTGGGTGGTGTTTCTAATATAATAGTACAGTTTAGTCTTGTTTCCAGGCTCCCACGGGATATGCCCAGCACTGATATTTCTGACATTTACCTTGAAAATTCTTCAAACAGCAGCATCATAAAAAAAACCAGTGTAAGTGGGGGCTTTTCCCCCTATTTTTTCCTATTAACATAAAATCTAAATAGTAAAGTACTAAAGAAAACTACATGAGCTGATGGTCCTGACTGCTGATCCTAGGCAAATGGGGTGGGAAGAAACAAGAGTAGGTCCAAGCCATTCTAACTCCCTGCTCTTTCTGCCAATTTAATCTGTGGTCTCACAATTTCATTTTTTTAAAGTATGAATATTTCTACTTTCTGTTCCATGGGCAGTTCACATACCTTCCATCATGGTATCTGAAAATGAAGTCTGTAAATTATATTCTTTGCTTCAGAATTCGCTGTAAGTTTAGAATATATAAGTATATTAGAACATAAAATATTTACAATAGGAAATACTTGTGAGGCAAAGAAAATTAGTGAAAACATGAGATAAATTATATAATGCTGTATACTTAGATACAAATGTGATTTTTTTGTTGGCAACGTAAGGCCCTATCCTATTTAATTCATTCATTAAACTAAATCCATTGATTTGCTTGAATAAATAAGGTCAGGAAATCTCTATCCATAAGTAATCCACAAATGTGGCTTTTTCTTTCAAGGTCTTAGACTAACTTTGGGGCTGCTCAGAAGTGGGAATGCCTCTGGGAGTATCCTTGTTAGGCACATGGTTACAGGACAAGGGGGGATGGTTTCAAGCTGAGAGTAGGTTTAGGTGCATATTGGGAAGAAACTCTTCCCTGTGAGGCTGGTGAGGCCCTGGCACAGGCTGCCCAGAGAAGCCGTGGCTGCCCCTGGATCTCTGGAAGTATCCAAGGACAGGGTGGATGTGGCTTGGAGCAACCTGAGACAGTGGAATGTGTCCTGTGGCAGGGGGTGTGACAAGATGGCCTTTGAGGTCCCTCCCACCCAAAGCATTCTATGATTCTATTTGCAAAGGCTTTTTCATCCTTTGGGTGAAATCTATAAGAAATATATAGCTAGTATTTTAACCTCTTACTCGATTACAAATTCTTTGATGCCCAAGTTCTGATTGTGCTTATCCTTCCTCAGGGAAAGCCCCTTGGCTTCAGCCAGCTCTTCAGCCATCTCCAGCCTCTCAGCCCTGGCTGGTGTCTCCTCAGCTGAGTTTTAAAGCCCAGAAATGCGGGGATTGTGGTGGAAACACAAACGAGAGGAATGCGAGTGGCTGTGCTCTAACACCACTGTATCCCACGGCCCATTCCCAGTGTCTGTTACTGAAATTGGTATTGTATCTAAAACAATTGCTGTTATTAACAGGTTAAGCTGCTGGGATGTTAAAATAAAGGCTGCCCAGCTTTAGTGCATTTTGTTGTAATCATCTCCCAGATGCCTTGTCGGAAATCAATTCAAGTTCAAAACTGGCTGGAATTGGGAGGTCAAGGCTTCTGCAGACTAAATATTTTATCTTCTGCTCATGTCTGGAGCTTTTAAAGCTGTGTGTTGGGGGCTCTTTTCTCATATCCCATCTGGACAAAGATGATTGGCTTTGCCATTTTGCCCAGGTTAGGACAAGGTTAAAATCAATTATAATCAATTATTAAGAGTCTTCTGTGGCTGCAAAGCTTAAAAGGGGATTTTAAAAGTTGCTCAGTTCTAAAACAAGAATATTTTAGTTGCCAGTGTAGATGTCATTATTCTGGAATGTCAGATGTAAATTTTATCTGCACTGGTAATAAATACACAGAATTCCTTCATCTTCTTCTTGTCCTCCATGCTTTGGAACAAGCAGCACTACCTAAAAATGAAGCTAGAGGTGTAGGGAGGATCCAGCTGTCACTGCCATATAGCTAAATGAGAGGGAGCTTTCTATAATTGAGTGAACCAGGTGGTTTTTCTTTCTGGAAATGTATTCAGCTTACTTGGGTCTTCAGAACTCAAATGCTAATTTTCTCCTATGTTTTGGGAACTCCATGCTTTTATCTTAAAATACAATAGTGTTTATGTATTATAATTCACTCTGCCTGATGTGCTTGAATATACAAGATCGTTGGCTCTCCCTGGGAATGAATCAGTCATTTTGTTTGGAATAACTTTTGATGTTGGTACCATTCTTCCCATGCAAATCACATCCCGCATTCTCCTCGCAGCTTCTGAGTGAATGAGTGAGCAAGTCTCTTTGTCCCTCAGCACCATTGTTTTGGTGCTTTTGAACATAATATTTATACTTTCGATTTACATTTAAGAAAATTAGGAATTAAGAACTAGAGCTTGAATTTTGGAGAAAGACAGGGCCTCTTGAAAAATCAAGGAGAGGGGAAGGATGTGCTGTGAATGTAAGACCTACATGCAGGAAATGTGGGTTTACCTGTTTAATTATTAATTAATTGATTAGGTATTCTTAAGAAAACTGTCAGAGTGATGCTATTCAGCTCAGTCTCCTCAGCTGCCTATGTTTAATCTGAGGATAATTTTGCTCCATTTTGTTTTGGGGAATGAAACGTTTATAGGAGTGTTTATGTTTTGTTGTAGGGATGGAAGTATAGCACTGTGCATATCATCCATCATCCTATATTGTAATGTACAGGACAGCCTGAAACTAAGTTATCTGGGTGGAAGGCACAAAGTTAGAGGTGTTATCTCATCCTGGATTTGGCCTTACCTGTCATGTCCCACTCCATAGGGAAAGGGAACATCCAAGCCAAGTGTGAAAGACTTTGGCTCCGACCTGGTCACTGGCCCAGCAGAATTGACTGGGATTTCTAGGGCTGAGTGGGATCTTCAAAACACAAATCTTTAAAATTTTCCAGAACTTCAGGCATCTTCTCTGTTCCTTTGCTTTCCCCATGCTCAGAGAAAAGTGATGGTTTGGACATGGACTTGCTGAAAAACTTCAGCAAGGGTTGTTCTTGCACAGCCTCTGTCGTGAGGTCTCCGGAGGGCTCCGGTTCCTATGGAATTTCCAGATTGCTGCCAGAAGCACAATTGACCTGATTCTCCTCTCTGTGTGGTTTGAAAAATGTCATATATTTCAGTTGTCATTGGTGCACCTGTTCCTGATCTGGAATATTTAAAGGGAAATCAGAATCTGGCATAAAGATCAGCTCCAACAATGAAACTGGATTGGCCCCTTGGTGCCATGAAATGCAGTACTTCAGATTTTAAACATGGGCTTGAGTTTCTTAATGTGGGCAAAATACCAAATAACTGTAGGATTATAAAAATGCTCAGATGTTCAAAAGTTTGTAAATATTTTCATGAACTTTAAGAAATATTTCTGTCAAATTCTCATTTTCATGGTGATACTGTAGTTGCCCTCAGTTTCCCAAGGATTTTGTAGTGATCGAGAGGTTTGAAAAACATGCGTAGGGACACTGTCCTGAAAACCAGATACCTAATGAAAACCAAGGAGAGCAGAATAAATTACCATTGATTTGCTTTCTTTATACCTCATCTCCACATGAAATCACTGAGTATTTCACAGGTTTTAAGAAAATTGTAGCTTTCTGTGTATGTAACATTCAGAATCTCTTGTCACCCAGGAATATCTTGTCACTCTCATACAAGCATTGATATGTTTATTATCAAAACAGATAAGCTTGCTCTTGAGATATTACCAGAAGTCATTAAGTTTAAATATTTCTATGCACACTTATGGCCAGATTTTTTTTTTTTAATATTACTGTTTTATTTATTTCACTGGCAAATATATTGGGAAGAAGGCATTGCCACTGCCTGGTGGGAGATCACTGTTCCACTCAGAGATGGACCTGTAGTCAAAAGACTGGAATTGTGGGTTTTTGCTCCAAGCATTTTACTCCTTGTGATTCCATAACTGATGGAAAAAATGTGTTAACAAAACATCCAAGACCAGAAGAGGTATTGAACTCACCATTCTCCTGGGCAGCCCATATTTATGTTTTTAAATGGGTCCATCAAAGACTTGGAATTCAAGGTTTATCTTAATACTTTTACACTGAGATTCATAAGACTACAAAAAGCACTATAATAGGAGTTTACCTACTAATGATATTTGCAAAAGCCAGTTATTAATAGCTTATGAAGGGAATCAGGCTCCTTTTTTTATCCCAATAATTTATTTCACATCCAGGATTATATCCCCCCTCAATTTCATCTTCATTTGATAAAACAAGAAGTATAAAATACAATTTGCAGTGAGTTTGGGCCTGGCTGCACAACAACTATGTGCTAAAATGCATCAAAAGGCCCTTCCTTCTCAGGGAACACCCCTAAGCTGACATTTCAGTGGCCCTCTGGACTGGTACTTATGAAAGGAGAGGCACAAGATGAATGTTCTTGGCCAGTCTTTGAAAGTCCAATGTTTTTATTGGAGGTGGGAACCCCGTTTCCCTTTCCTTGGGAGGTTCAGGGGAGCCTCTCATTTGGCTAATGAGACACATGGCACCGAATGCCTGAATGGTTTGGGGAGAGATGAAAAGTTCCTATTTATCCTGCACACAGATCTGGAGACCCACATATGTTTCTCATTTCCAGGCACTTTTATTCCAGTTATTTAGATGGATAGAGGCAGCAAGCCAGAGTTTTCCCAACAACAACAAAGGTCTTACACTGTCCAAACACACGGCATTCCTGAACCCACTGGTCATGCCACTGAAGAAAGGTTGAAAGATTCAGCATGGTCTGTTTAAACAAAATGGCTGTGCTGTTCATTTCAGCCCTGCACACAGGCACCAGTGTTCATATGGTTGGGGTTCAGTTTTAAAGTGAGCAGAAAATCTTGGTAGAGACTGCAGGCCCTGCACTTCCTCAGGAAAGGATGTTTGCCATGCTGGGGACTGAAAAAGAGAACCCAGTTCCTTATCAGAGCATTTTAGTTGCCATGGTTGAGATATCAACATTTTCTCATGCAGTTTTTCTGTCTCTTTTTGCTCTTGCTTTTCATTGATCACTGCTGGTTTTGGTTATTCCACACTTGTTAGCAAGCCCAGCCAGGGCCGATGCTTTCCTTGCTGACCCAAACCAGAACACTGGGAGAAATTCATGGACTCTCCAGCTAGGCAGCTCATTTTGGGAAGCCTGGAACCAAAGCCATATTTGTGCTGTGCTTTGCCACGAATCCAGGTAGTTTTTAGCAGAGAACAACTGGATGAAATGGCAGCATTTGTGATTCATGTGGATTTTGCAAACTGCTCCAAAGGAGCTGCTGCAAAGCCTTTGTAATCACAGATAACATTCCTTGGCCTTTCGTTCTGGCACTCGGAGATTTACTCCTGATTCAGCCCTGCCTGAGCATCCCCGGTCAGAGGAGCTCTTGCAGGTGGGAGTTTCCCTTCATGATCTGAAGGGAAGGGTTTGAACAGGGCAGTGGACAATGGAAAATGCCAGAGGGAAGCTGCTTGGCTGCAAACCCCACGATAAACTTTGTAGCTCTCTTCTTGGGCAAATGTGTGCCTTTTTTTAGTTTTAATACAAAAAATTATTAGAAGCTTAAACCTAAAATCTGTTTTCTTTCCTGTCCACTCCCTCGTGTGGGCTTGCTGGTTTATTTTTACTGGGTTTTTCATTTGTGCTGGCCTGTTGGCATTGAATATTTAGTAGAGACAAAAAGGACCTAATTCTTGTTTCTTTGGGAAAACGATTCCGACTTTATAGAGATTTACATAGATTTTGTAAATATGTATTAGATTAAGAGGATATATCATCATCCCAGTTGCTTAGATTTTGAGCCTGTGAACCTTGGCACAAAAATACTTCCTGAACAATTCCATCTATTTTCTGTAGAAGTGCTGTTAATGAATGTTGGGATCCACATCACTCTCCCAGCTTTCTCTGTCTGCAGTTGTCCTGTTGCTTCCCTCCCCAAAAGTACTTTTGTGACACCTAAGTGGTTAAATTAAGAGCAAGATCAAAGATTTTGTTTTGAAGGTATTTTGGTATCTTCAAATGCAGATAGTTGCATGTTAGGTATTAAAAAAGAAAATGAGCACCTAATTACTGTTGATTTCAGAGTTTTGAAACCACAATAGGCCCCAGGAGGCTCCTTTCTCTTAAGCCCCAGTGTGGAGCATTTCCTATTGTTTGGGTGTCTCCCAAGACAAAGCCAATCAGACAGGAGAAACAGCAGAAGGCCTGAGAGGAGCCCAGGCTACCTGAATCTGGCTGATTCAGATCTGGCATGTAAATCTGCTCCCAGGTGACTTCTCTAGGTTCAGTCACACTTTGATCTTTAACTCTCATCTTCTTTGTGCTGTAGCTATTTCAATTCCATTAATTAGACTAACAGTAATTCCTCCTCCTGAAGTAAAATAAATAAGCAAAAATAAACCATCACACCTTCTGCTGGATTCACACCTGGCTGTTTAAAATGCTTACAAAATCACACAGGGTAGAAAGTAATTGCATCACATTAAACTGATATCCACAGTCTTTCAACAGATTTCTTGTTTCCCTGTAAAACAGTTTTTATAAATGTATTGGAACTCCTTTCCCTCTACTCAAAGGTTTCTCCTAACTCTGTTAATTCTGTGTGAATCTCCCTTCATCATAACTGTTACATTTTATATCAACAACTTTTTATGAAAGTTTTTCTTTACCTGATGCCTTGAGACAAATCTAGCTTCAGGTTTCTGGAATGAGCTCATAATGGAAGTTTTGCTGTGTTTAGTATTTTTATATTTCATACATTTGAAGGCATGAAGGGTCTAAGCAAAGGAAGTGGTTTCACTCTAATTTACAGTCATGTTCTCATTGAAACTATAGGCTGTGTTTTTGGCTGCACCAACGTGGAAGCCCAAAGCAACATCATCTTTAATTACAAGGTCATAAACTGCATTTACATTCTGTTTCTGTGTATCCAAAGCTTCATGTGAATGTGGGAGGACAAATTGCCTGGCATGAGAAGAAACAGAGGGATTTGGAATAATGTGCTGAGCAGAGAGGGAGCAACAGTGAAAGAGCCACACAACCCATGTGGGCAGCAGAAGTGAGAGTGGGGCACCTCAGGTGTGAGGCAGGGGCTGGCAGCTCTTTGTGGGGTCCATGGGGCTGCCCAGCAGAGACTTGGGGAAAACAGAGCTGGTGTTTCTCTAAAATCATAACCAGCCGTGAGTGCGTGGGATGGATTTCATCGCAGTGTGGATAAGGACAGGAGAAGTGCAGAGTTCTTGTCCAGGCTCATTGCACCCGAGGAAACACGTTATCTTTCATGGATGTGTGGGGTCTAGACACACTGGCTGTTGGGCCCAATCTCTCTTTCATATCCTACAGATTAATAAAGCTCATGCTAAATGACCTTGGCTTGAGAGTGATGTGAGCCATGAGCATCTGGTGGCACATCTGAGACAACTGGGCTGGGCCAGAGCTGTGAACATCCCTTCAGCCGTGTCCTCTGGCATCGTGTTCATCACCAGGCAGAGCAATCTGAACTACTGCTGCTTTCTCCCTCCATCTGCAGGGCCTCCTGTGTGAGAAAGATCCCTCACTCTGCCCTAGATATTCCCCAACAGTGCCTTCAGTCAGTGCCTCCTGAGGACTCAGAAGTCAGGCTCTGTAACCTGGTCTCTGTCCATCAAAGAAATTACTTCATAATTTCCCTTCCCTTTCCCTTCATAATTTCTCCTCTCTACCTGCAGGTACTTGAGTCCTCCTGTAGTTAGGCTGGGCAGAGCCAACAACAGCAGGACAATGAGGATGAGGTTGGGCTGTTCTGTGGCATTTTATGTTTTCTAGGCACAACATCTCCTCTGCAACTGCAGATTTGTTAGAAACAACTGAATAATATAAGTGCAATTAATATTTCCTCACTATTCTTTAAGTAAAGCCATTGGAAGTGTGGTTGCATCTGAGGACATTGTGTCTGTTCTTTCCATAAAATCTGGTGTTGACGTGGCTACTAAATAAGGACTTTTTTAATATTTACATGTTATTATTAAGAGACATGTTACAGACATAAGTAATAGACAATAGTGTTTCCCTGATAAATCCCCATAAATGTATCTTTTTATTGCTTTTATGTTTGGGGTTTTTTTATTGACACATTCCTAGTGGCATTTTCCCATCTCAGGAGGAGCGACAAATGTCCAGCTGTTTTTTTGACTAATCTTCAAGAACAGGACTGTGTGGTTGGTGACAGGAAGATATCTTGCTTTGAATTTTTAGTGATGATGATGCCAGTAATAGCAGGCAGGTGTTTCAATATCAGTGTCTTTGTACTGACCCTTGGAAGCACCCTTAAAGTCTCTGACATTTTTAGCTGTGCTGACTTTCCTTGCCACCTCTTAGTGGTTAGTTTGGTACATCTTCACCCAGGACAAACATTCAAAGTCACCTTTCTGTGCCTGTCAGCGCTGTCCCAGCCTGCCCTGATCACATTTACATTGATTAATATGTTGTGCTGAGTAATGAACCCTCCCCAAACTTTGTATAACTGCATTTACTCTGTAAATGACAACAGCTCACTTTGACTTCAGACCCAGTTCTTGCAGAGATGCACCAAGGTCTTCCTCCCTTTACTCTCAGAAGGGTAAAGTCACTGATCTGAAACCAGCAACTTGTGAAACACAGCCCAGATTTTGGCTTTAAACCAGTGTTTGTATTGGAAGATAGCTTAAAATAGTTTAAAATGGGGACAGATAGTTTAAAATGGAAAGTTTAAAATTGCCTCGGGTAAGTTAGTGCAGCCAAGGCCCAGGTTGTTGTAGTTACTTTCTTCTGTGTGGTCAGAATCCCTGTCCTCTGCTCTACATAAGGAGGGTCATGTCCCTCTCCCTTTTATATCAGGAGGTATCAGCAGCAAAGGACCGTCCTTCCAAGAATTATAGTTCTTCATCCTGGTTTTTAAACTATTTTAGTGAGAGGCACTTATGGAAAACAAGGACATTTTTCATATTCTAACACTTACTCTGCATGCAACAAAAGGGAATTGCATCCCATTTGCCCAGCTCTGTTCCTGGATGCATATTCTGATAAAAATCCTTTCTCATTGTGCTTTCCCCATGTTTTCAAAGCACTTCAGAAGTGTTGTGGGATCTGCTGGAATGAGGTGTTGTTATTAAAGGTGTGCAGGTGAAACCATCCATCTTGATTTTTCCCCTTATCCACTGGGGTGGACAAATCAAATCTTTTGTCTCTTTGGGGGGTGGAGAGAAGTAATTTTTACTAAATTTCACAACAGTAGGCTGAGGAAATTATCTTCCTATTTCTGCTGTGTCTGGCATTCTGCTTTAGTTGGTCTCAGGCAGATTTCAACTCTGCACTCCTGCATTGTCTTCCTTCCCCAGAAAAATGAATTCCTTTCAGAAACTTGTGTGTTGTTTGAATTTTTGCATGTTTATATGTTCTGTGTGAAGTTGTAGCAATGCCTTAGCCACATAAATTTGAAGAAAACATTAAAAAAACCCAAATCCCCAAACCCAGCTTCAGTACCTGTGCAAGGGGTCTGGTGCTATGGAGCTGCTGCACCACCTTTGTCTGAGTCTGCTGTGAGCAGGAATTGAGGGCATTACAAATCCTGGGGTGAAATCCATCCTTTCTTGCCATCTGATGTGCTTTTTTTCAGCATCAAATTGTTTGAACCATTGCAAACTTTTCCACACAGATGCCATTACATTTTTTGATCATTTCTCGTGGTGCATGACAAAGAATTTGTGCTGGTAAAGCAGCCCCCAAATTCCAGCTGATAATTCCAGGAGTTCTGACAAAGCAGCAGTGCCCTGATGGTTCCAGTGCTGCTGGGTGGTGGTGCTGTCCCTCTGCATTTCAGCATGGACATGAAACCTGGAGCAATTAGCATTTCCTCCTACTGTAGCTTTTAAAGTATTTTTACTTTACTACTGTCTAGTTCATTAAAAAGGGTTTTCAAGCTCCCAGTAACAGAATTACTATTGACAATTTCATTAGAACCATAATTCCAGCATTTTCCAGAAGATCCAGTGTGGTCCATGGTCACAGCCTGTCCATCTCCAGTATATTTACAGCTCCTCAGATTCATCCCCCTCAAACTCTGAAGGGCCAAACGCACCGGTTTTTGTGAACTGGATTTTAGCCCTGAGTTCCACCAGCCTCAAAAGTTATTGAAGAATTACAGAGCTGTTAGCTGCTGTCTGACTGTTCCCGTGGCTGGAAAGATGCTCCATGTGCAGGTGTGCTAAATTTATGATTGCAATTTATAGACAGCAGTGCAGGGCCCAGCCTGGCAGGTAAACACCAGCGAGCAGCACAGCTTGGGTGGGAGCTGTAAGCACACAAGAACAGTTTGTGAGGGTTCAGCAGCTGTTTGGGGTCCAGCTCCTTGGAACAGGAGCTGTCTGGGCTCTCCTGTCTCAGCTCCCTCTGCCCAGACAGGCATTGCAGTGCTGGGATGAAGTGCTGCCCTCTGACACCCCAGGTGTTCATGTTCTCCTCTGCTTACTAGGACTCAGTCTCCTCAATAATAAACTCATACAATTCAGATAAGGTGTTCTGTTTCTGAGTTATTATTGGTATTATTGTTGGATTTACAGGCTGCTTGCCAGGAGGCCTTTACTCTAGAACAAGGATAACAGTGGATCCCAAAGTCATCCCTGTGTGGCAACTTCTTGTTTGAGGAGACTTTCAAACTTGGATTAGGACACAGCAATAGGAGAGTTATGCTTTTCCTTGAAGGCAGTTTGTATGTGAGCTCCTGAAAGCTTGGATCTTTGCAAAAGAAGTTTTCTGAGTCATTTAGCAGCACTTTTTTGGGATGGTTTAGATGGGAAACATTTCAGGGGTATTATGTAGAACAGGAACAATCCAGCAAAGCATATGAGAAACAGGGGCAAAATCCTGGCCCCAGTGATGAGGAAAGCACAGTCTGGAATCAGATCAGGTCCCTTCAGACCCAAAAGTGTATTTATTTGATGTTTGGAGATAACATCAATGTGCTGTTTGTACTTGCTGGCAGGATAAAATTGGCATAGAAAGGAAGATCTTTCAGAAAGAAGTTGACAGCTCATGCAATATTTCTATTTAACACAGGGTAAAGGAGATCGGAATTAATTTGGTGTTCTGTCAACTTCCACAAACACTCCCTAGCTGAAATATGGCGTGTTTTCATTTAGGGTGGGTTTGCACTGGAGTTAAACAGGATGTTGGGATCCACCAGAGAGTTTGGGAGAGAAGCATTTCTTTCCAATTGTGTTTTTCAGTGTTTTGAACTGAATGGTTTCTAGCTCCAGCTCTTACATTAAGACTGATTTTGTTCCAGGTTGATACTCTAGAAAGAGTTCCATAGAAAAACTTTTGAAAAATTGTTATATTTGATCAAGAAGGGGAAAAAAAACCCCAAACCAACAAACTAACACCCCACCTGAAAATCAGCTGTTACAATTTGAGTGTAATTTGATTCAGGTGCTTTCAACAGGTGCCCCTTGTTAGAGAGAAACCAATCAGGGCTCAGGAAGCAAAGCCAAGCCCTGGGCAGGGTGGGCTAGGCCAGTGTAATCTTGATTTTCAGCCTTACCAGAGTGTGTTTAGTTATCTAATTGGGCAGCTAAACTTAGTTGATGAGTTTGTAATTAATTAGGTTTTATTTAAAAATCACTCTGTGGAGTTTTGCTCCTTAGTTTTCTACAAATAAAATTATAGAAAGGTAGATTTGGTTTTTAGGCTTTCTCCAGCTGGCACGAGCTGATCTTGGCCTGACACTCCTTTGTCTGCCACCAGTGGATCCACTGAGAACAGAGGCTCTTCTCAAAGGTAAGTTTGTGTTTTCTATGGAAATCATTCAGGATTGCTTGTAGGTTACACTGTGTGGTGTGTATTATTGGAAGATTTATGCTGGGTTTGTATCTGGCTTTGCTTTGGAAATTAAATGCACATCAGTAAAAGCCATGGAGTTAAATATGTCTGTTTTTGATGAAGGAAACAAATGTATTGATAAGACATTAGGAAACAATGCTGAGGAGGAAGGGAATTCTCTATTTCCAAAGTCAACTAAGGATATTATTTTGGTTTTCAACATTTTGAGAAATTCTGTGTTTGTGTTTTAGCATTGGGATTGGGAAGTGCTGGAAAACAATTCCTTACCTAGGCTCATCTCTTGGGTTTTTTACATGTAAATTGCTAAATGGTGCTTTGAGATGAGGTAGTGTCCTGTGTTATAGAGGTGCTGTAGGGCTGAGCAGAGAAGTCTGATGTTTCTGCTTCAGGGCTGTGGCTGATGGAATCCAGGGGAGAGGAAATGGCCATAATGTGAGTGTGGAGAAGGGGATGGCTGGCACCAAGTCCTAACGTGGTCCCAGTTTTGTAGCTGCAAATTGGTGCTTTCTTTTGACTCTACAGACTGAGGTGAAATGTGTGGATGTTTTTAGCTGGAATATGTTGGAAGTAGAAAATCTCCTGGTCAAAATAGTTGTGGGTGTTAAGTTTAGAAGGAATTAGTTTGTGAGAGGCACTTGAATAGTCTTAAAGAATAAAAGGTTATGAGGCAATCGTTATTCTTCTTATTCACCAAGTGTTGAACAAGAAATAATTGACTTGATTATTAGCAAGGTTGATTTTTTTNGACTTGCTTATTAGGCAGGTTGGGTTTTTTTTTTTTTTTTTGGGTAATTATGTTTAGTGCAGATGTAAACTCCCTAACCATGGGGATGAGCTGCTGAGAGCAATTGTATAACCTTGCAATTAGAGGTGTTAAATAACAAGATGGAAAAACACCTGTTTAAAAATCATGCAGATACACCTGAACCTGATTCAGGGCCTGAGGATGGACTCTCCAATCTCTCAGGAGCCTTTACAGCTTGATGTTCCTGTGGTTTTGCCAACAGCCTTCACTTTCATTGTAAAGAAGTTAAAATGGTGACTGTTTTCAGCAGCATTTATTTTTTTGCATAGTCCTTAATCCCTGGATTCATTGAAAGAAAATCCAAACCTAGCAGGAACTTTTAAGGAAGGGTGGTACTTTT